>JAODLC010000123.1:4549700-4577875 GCA_026781145.1 Hippopotamyrus pictus | reverse complement strand
GGTGTTAGTCTGTGTCCTCTAGGATCCTGATACCTTTAAGTGAGTTCTCAGTAGGGCTGCTCAATTATCATAAAAAAAATTGCAATCTTGATTCATATTTCTTTGCGATCTCCTTTCTGAATTTCAATGGTTCTTCTGCATTGTATTACATCAGCTGGATCAAAACAAGGGCTTCTGCTTTTCCCCAGAGTCTCGAGCGTTCCATAATTCTGCATTCTCTTTAAAAGGCACTTTCCCACCACACCAGGTGCCTTACTTTTGGTACTTCAACATCACATCTCGCTTCGCCCGTCAGCTTGATTGAGATCAGACTTTTTCTTAAGTTTAATTCTGTATACAGACATTATAGTGCAAGGAGTTGGTTTCACTAAAACATTTGCAGTCTGTCATAGGGGGGGACAAAGTTTTGCAATTTTAATAATTTCTTTTCAAAACTATGTAGTGTATGTTTAGAAATCAGGAGAAAGTTTAGGTCTGCTGCTTTTGTATGAGCTGGGATCTCTTGGGTCATTGTTTTCGCACAAATGTTTTAAAGACTGTGGTTATTGTGGTATTACATATTAGAGGCAGGCTATTTGCATAACCGTTCGACAAAGAAAGTGTTCTCACCTCAAAGAACTGAAGTGCCATAAAGTACCCCAGTAACACTTTTGCTACGGCCCTTTTGGTTGCCCTAATTGAATTTAGCGTTCCCTTCCAGTTAGAAGTTGATATGCTGGTCCTGGATCAGTCATATGTTTGGCACAGTCATGTTATGTTGCGTTTCCCTTTGCAGTTTGAGTGCAGTTTAAGAAATAAAATCGTTACAGAGAATCGTGATCTCGGTTCCAAACGAAAGAATTGCGGTTCACTTTTTCTTTTCTTTTTGTGCAGCTCTTGTCCTCAGAACATCAGTTTCCCTTCAGCTTCTCTACCATCTTTTATTTAGGGCGTGGTCGTCATTTCAGGGCACTGATTGCAGTATCTGTGACGAGCAGCTTGGGCGGGGGGGGGGGTTGGGGTCCTACTTTTCTGATTCTACGGTATCGCTTTCGGGTGGTTTCACGTGGTGGGGGGGGGGGGGGCAGGAGGGCAGCCGGTCATCAGCTCTGAATTTATATAACCGTTAAAGAATCTTGCCCTTTTGATTAGGTCTGTGCTGTGATCCTTAGCTATATTTGGTTTTCCCCCCCCCACAGCATTTGGCAGCACCTCCACACCTTTGTTTGGCCAGCAAACCAGCGGTGGCAGTGTCTTCGGACAGGTGAGCCCCCCCCCCCCGGCACCCCACACCACTACAGAGTCCTTCCGAAGACACAAAATTTAAATCTCCCCCACCTTCCCCCGATGACAAACTGTTCAAAGCACTCTGTGTCCTGCATCTGGGACGTAGCGCTGATCTGTCCCAGCACATTAAGTCTGCTGAGAAGGTGAAGCTGTCACAGATTCACAGGCAGTCTTTCTTGTGACTGTGTCCTTGCGCCTGCGCTGTGTGCAAATTGCGTCTTGGTGATCTCTCGTTGATGCCGGTCTTGGCACCGTCTGACTGCTTTGGCAGCTCTGTATAGCATTCTTCAAGAAGATGTGACCTTTATTTTCTTCTCCCCTCTAGCACCTTATTGGTTTATTGCTCTTTCGATTATCGGATGTGTCTGGTGCAGTTTGGTCCCTTCAGCTTCAGTTCAGGCCTTTATTTTGAAGTAGGACCTCTGCCCACCGTGACATGTTTTTTTTTTTTCTCTCTCTCTCTTTCTGCCTGTCTGTGTGTATCCTGTGCGTGTCAGTCGGCCCCGTCCGGAGGTGGCCTTTTTGGGCCTGGAACCAGCAGCGCCCCTGGGGCGACTGCTGGGTCCGGAGGCTTCTTCAGCGGCCTTGGGGGCAAGCCCAGCGAGGACGCAGCTAACAAAAACCCATTCGGGTCGACCTCCACAGATTTCGGCCGATCGAATCAAGCAGGTAAGAATGGTGCCTTTTAGAAAGTAATTAATGCATGAGTCATACCTCCTCATGAAGAGACCTTCACAGGTACGGTCAGGTCCCCATTAAATACTTCCCTTAAAATCCTCCGCGGACAGTTTTGGAGAGGATAAAAAAACGCTGCGACCAGCCAAATACCTTGATCTTTGTGTTGATGCTGGAGGCAGAAAGAAGACCTAAACATCAAGCACAAGTCATCCCCTCGCCCCCCCTCCCTCCCCAAACACACGCACAGTCACGCATACACTCGTGGGCTTTGCATTTTTAATGCCCTGCATCTGGCAGTTGCGCAAGCAAAAGCGTTTGTTTGACATCCAGTCTGGTTCACAAGTTCACTCCGTCTTCTCCCTTCTGTGCCTGCTAAATGTCATTTTGGAAGCCGGTTAGACAGATATGCAGCACGCAGTAAAGCAGCAGCGCAGCTGCTTAGGATGTCGCAGATGCACATAGGCAGTGCATTTCTTCTTCATGGTCTTCTGATCTTCACACAGAAATGAAATGATAGGGAATAGTGTTCTTTATGGCAGTAAATGGGTGTATCGCACAGGCATCTCTAAAATCATGGGTTCCTTAGAGAACCATAACGCAGGTCTGTGAGGCTCTGAACAGAAATGTCGGGTTACGCATTGCTGATGCCGCTTCCCTGCTTGCCAACCAACCCCCCCCCCCCCCACCTTCTCGCCATCTCTCCACGTCGCCACGGTGTCAGTCAACAGTTTCCGTCTTCCTGGTCTGTTATCTGATACCCGTGACCAAGGCGATCATGCGCGTACCCCTGGCCGGCTCTCTCCCCCCCATCCCGTAGTAGATTCCTGTCTGCTCCAGCCCCCTTGCCCCAGCCTCGCATGTAAATCGCCCTCCCGTGTTGATAGTCACGCTGTTTTGCTTAATGCTTCCGGTTGCAGTTCGCATTAACAATTTAATAGGTTTCTGCATAGGGGTTATTGTGTCACTCTATATAGGGGTTATTGTGTTGTGGACTAAATCATTTCTGGGTCGAGCATGCATTTAGCCCAAGTTTGGACAAGATGATCACATCTGTTCCAGGCCGGGTCAGTCTTCCTTAATTCTCATTTATTACCTAGGTTATCGTCCGGCTCTGGTATTGTTTATATCGATAGCTGTGTTCGTTCCCCGCTCCACGTACACGATTCCCATGAGGGTCACTCTTGTGAAATGAGTGCGGCTGTCTGGTTTGTCCCTGATGCTTAAATTTCCCCAGCAAGGTTGTTCTGACAGTTCTTTCTGGAAGCCAATGCTTGATATACAGTTTAATTTTTCTTCGGTCTCCTGTGCCAGTGTTCCTGTTCCCCATAGTGTCGCTGGGCAGATGTCTGTCAGTCCGGCACATTAACTGCTCCTCCTTAGTAGCTGGGCTTTTTTTCCCCTGTTTTTATCAAATTAAAATCCTTAAGAAGTCCAGACTGAACCGGTTCAGCTGCTCATAGCAGTTCCATTGGTTTAAGGGTGGATCCCGAGCTCTTTGGATTTAAAATAGTTACAACAGTTCATTCTGCAGCGCCTGTTGTAAATAATGCAGCAGCCCTGCGATCAGTCAGTGACCGATTTGGTTTGTGTGAATCCATGCACTATACAAGCGCTTTTTAAAAAGGGGGCTGTAATTACGCATTCACTGGAGCAGACCGGTGTAGCCCGTGCTGCTGTGTAAATGGCACCGGTGCATTCTGGGAGAGGTACGGTGCTTAGGGTTGGTGCCGGGGTGTGTCAACACCAAGAATGCAATGATCATACTTGTGGTCTTGGTAAGACTGATTTTGCGAACTTGCCTTCCTAGAACAGACTTGGCAGAATGAATCGTGGGCTTGGCCTCGTTAGGTGAGGATGCAACTGATGCATGCTTAATATTTGGGGCGGGGCAAGAACGACATCCAGGGATTTTTACCGTTCTCTGTGCTTCTGTTCTTGAGCATTGAAACTGGTCTCCGGCAAAGAAAGATGACGTAAAACGGGTACAGGAGAACACAAGTACGCATATTGAGAGACGCCGCCCGGTCTCAGGGAACGATAAGGGCCCCCTCATTTGCATATTTAAATGAAGCTGAATGAGATGCCCCCTCCTGACTGGGATTATGGGGTATGAAAGGTACCCTCCTTTCTTCCTCCTCAGGGTCCAGTAGCCTGTTTGGGAACAGCGGGGCCAAGACCTTCGGCTTTGGCGCGGCCTCCTTCGGCGAGCAGAAGCCCGGCGGCTCGTTCAGCACAGGCAGTGGCAGCGTGGCCTCCCAGGGTTTCGGCTCCTTCGGCACCCCCAGCAAGACGGGTACCCGGCCGGGCGTAGGGTCGAAAGCGGGACGGGGGCGCGGGGCCTTCTCGCTGGCTGGCGCGGCGTGCCAAGGCCATGGGATTCCCAAGCACCCGCCACCCCTCTAGGTGTCACTGCTGATGCAACAGTAGCCAGACTCCTGCAAGCATAGAAATGCCGTCATGTCGTACTGAGTCGGGAGAAACGGCCGTTTCTGCAAATATGGCTACGGGCCCGTCTCCATCCTCATCAGTTAAGATACCTCTTGGAATTTCTCAGTGAGGCGGGCTTTCTGATCTCAGTGTGTGGTTATAATACAGTGCCAGTCAAAAGTTCGGACATGACCTGCCACCTGACCTAAACACAGTAGAAATGTTTTTAGAGGAGTTTGACCAGAGAGTGAAGGAAAAGCGGCCAATGAGAGCTCAGCATATGTGGGACCTCCTTCAGGACAGCTGGACAAGCATCCCAGGAGGCCACCTCGTGAAACTGGTGTTGAGGAGACAGTAGGTCAGCCAGTCCCTGGGGCACTCGGGGTGAAGTGTCCAGTGGTGGGATCACTCTGCTGATCTAGGGATTTGAACGGGATCTGATTCCCCCCCCCCCCCAAACAATTTTTTTTATATATTTTTTTGGTCAGTGCATAATTGGATAACTGTTTTTAATAGTTTTTATAATCATTTTATAATCTTTATAATTCCTCTAAAATGTAGAGAATTGTACAAAAAAACCTTCCTTTGGGTAGGTGTGTCCAAACTTATCTGATGCCATGTATCCTGCAAAATCAAATAATATATTCAGCGTCAGATAAGAAAGATCATGTCTCTGCTCCAACAGAAAAATTTACACACTCTCTTGGTTTTTACAAGGTTATGTCTGATATTTTATTGGAGCTGTTCGGGTTAGGGGGCTGTGTGGTGACTGGGGTTCAGCCTTTTTGAATTTTCCCTGGACAGACCAAGAACATTCTCTCAGATATTGGAGTCTATATCAACCCCTTAGTGTGTTATGACCACTTCTTTGTGTGTCCATCAAAAGCATTTAATTATTGCATTTAACCTTTGTTGCCTTTCTGTATGTTCATGCTGCTCGTCTGAGCCGGAAATGACTTTCATTTGCTTTAAATACTTTACCCAGTCCCCTTTGCTGTCTGTTCCGTTACCGGGAGGTTAGAAATACAACCACTAGTAGAAGTAGTACAGTAGTTACTAATGGTGACATTCCATTAAATGTGTGTCCGATTTAGAATTTAAAGCACTCAAAATTCTTGAATTTGCCACTAGTGCAAATAAGATTTATTGGGTTTTGAAGCAGCTTTACCTAACGTTCTCAAAAAGCATGTTTTCACCTGGTAATGCATTTATTCCAGCTCACCGTGGGGATGAGTTATTGCAAAGCTGGTGTTGTGTGTTTGGGAGGAATTCCATTTGCGTGAAGGGGTACATCACAGCTCACAATACAGTAAAAATTCCTTCGCTGACTGCACTGCTCAGCCTGTGCGTGCATCATATAGCAGGGGGTCTGTCTTTTTTTTCTGAGGAAACGCCAGTGTGTGAAGTGGCCTTTCTGAACATAGGTGTTGCTGTCCTGCGGTGGGAAATGCGTCACGCCGCCCTGTAGCTCAGCTCCGCGTACATGCTACCGCCACACTGCAAAGCCATGCACAGCACCAAGCGTGCCTTTCATTGCGACTCCCTAGCCGTCCATCTGGGCCGGGCGTGCCGTCACGTGATGGCGTTAGGCTCTCGCTCGACACATTTTCCAGATTTCAGTGAATAAGACATGAACACGTCTCTCTTTTTTCCGTAATCTCAGCCCTCCAAGGTCACGTGACTTTTACTAAGCGTGGGATTTGTCGGGCTTAGAAAAGATCGATCGTAATTATGTAAATTGCATCACGCGCGTGTTCATGCAGTGCTGTTCACATGTAGAGTTTTTTTAACAAGCACTCCCCTGCTCTGTTTTTAAAGCAGCAACACCCCCCCCCACCCCCGACATGGCCCCAGGCCAAGGATTGCAGTCCAATTACATTAACCTAATCAATTATTCACCGCGGTAGAGACACTGGGCCTGGCTGAAATTTCAGAGCCCATTCTTCTTGCCATGGTTCCCCACTTGACAAGGGGTTGCCTTGCCTTGCCTGCAGTTAGATGGAAGCCCCTGGGTCCTAAAGCCCCTCCCCATTGATGTGAGCTAACCTTTGCTTTAGGCCTGGATTTTATTTCCTATTATGGTTTTAATAAAGCCTTCTGCAATCACCTTTCTGTTTTCTAAGCTCATATGTTTCAAATACCTTATAATGAGCATTAAAATGCTTTTTTTTCTTGCAGTTATACATCTTTAAATGTAGCTATTCCTTTAACAGATGGTTAAGGGACCACGCAGTACATCTTATGGATTTTATCACAAGTTTAATTGTATCAAAGGAAATACTTAGCCAGTTGGGCGAGTTGCAGTCATGCCAGTAATACATCCTGCGTTTTATGGTGTATATAGCTGTTGCGGTGGTCGATTGCTTCAATAAATTTTCAGTTTTCGTTTTTCCACCGTGCCCTTCGTAATCTTGCCGAACGTAGCTTAAATCGGTTCCAGAGGGTTAAAGGCCTTTCATTTTTGTATGTTGGTGTATAGTTCAGTGCTTCCATATATTTATAAGTCTTATCCTCTTTTGCCCCATTTGTGTTTTGCTGCTTAGTGGTTATATTTTGGTGTAAGTGTGTGATTGTGTGTCAACCCCTGCTAGTTGCATCTGGTTCCCAAAATGTTTTCTTCTTAGTGCACCTTCACCTTCAAAACAAACTTACCTGGAAACAGCCTAAGTCAAATGAGCATGTTTTACAGGCTGCTGAGCACATAGCAGGACTGTGCTCGTGTGCAGCTCTGCTGTAGGCCGCGCACACGCGTGCTGGTGTGCAGCTCTGCGGTAGGCCGCGCACACGCGTGCTCATGTGCAGCTCTGCGGTAGGCCGCGGCCCATTCCTGGGGCTGACCTGCCTGCCCTTCTCTTCCCTCTCAGGTGGTTTCGGCAGCGCCCCAGTTTTTGGCAGCCCGCCTGCCTTCGGGGGCTCACCGGCGTTTGGGACAGCTTCGGCGTTTGGCTCGTCTCCGTCCTTCAGCAACCCCATGGGATCCACTGGAGGCAAGGTCTTCGGAGAGGGTACAGCGGCCGCCAACGTTGGAGGATTTGGGTAAGACGCAGGGAGTCGGGGGAGGTCTGGTGAGACGTCCCAGAAAATGGTCTGGGAGTCCTTGGCATGTATCAGGAGACCGGGGCATCGACCGACTTATTTAGTGTATTTGAAAGAGAAATTTTTCGGTGAAGTGACCTTACAGGCCCAGCTCACCCACAGCCTTCCACGTTCAGCTTTTTGCACACATCGTGGAGCAGGACTGCTACCTTGGCGTGCATTCGCTCGCACAATGGCAGGCTGTGAAGGTCAGCCTTCAGGAGTGGATGTGGTGACTTTGAACGCCTCTGATAGAGCTCCACCACACTCGCTGCCCCCAGTCAGCACCTGCTTTGTATTGTAAATAGTTCTGAAGTCCTCTGAGAGAATGAATCTATGCTCGATTCTACAATGCGGTTGTTTACTGTGCCCGATTATAGTCGTCACACGTAGGCTGGCTCTGCTCGAAACTGCTGGATCTCCTTTAGCATAGCGGCAGCGTGGAAACACCTGGGGGGGGTGGGGTGTTGAATGAGGATGATGATGATGGAAAGCCTTCCCTGAAGAGCATAGCTGTAACTTTCTGTCCAGGTCCTGCTGAGAGGCACTGTAGCTGTTTGACTTTCCAATTTCGAACTTTGTTTGTTTTGTTTTACATGCATATGTATCCCTTTTCCCCTCTGAACTTCTTTTTGTTTTAAACAATATGACTAGAAACTATAGCGAATAGAGTAATTTACTTTGCATGTCCTCAAGCAATGTGGCCCACTGGGTAATATTTTGTTAAATATAAGTTGGAAAAACAGTGGTGTAACTCAGAGTAATTTAAAAAGAGAAGTTTGCCTCAGCTTGAGTTTTACGTGGTCGCACCTTAAAGGCTATAAGTATTGCTAATTAGTCAAATGAAATATTAATAAACCTCAAATTTACACCCAGTTCTCATTTATTTTTGGTCCGAAAATAGTTAATGGCCATTTGTATTTGGGTGCCTTTTTGGCACCATTAAAATTAGCAATCTGCTGGGTAATAAGCCATGAGGAAATGGCTCGACTCTGGCCATTTGCTGGAGGCTGGCGAATCGTTCTGTGTCGTTTTGCTTAATGCCTCAGGATTTTAGTCGCTCCCTCCTGAGCTCACAGGGCTGGATGTTTCTTTGGGCATTCTCTCTCTCTCTCTCTCTCGCTCTCTCTCTCTCTCTCTCTCTCTCTCTTTTTTGCGGTCCTCTAGAGAGCACCATTTGCCCCTGCTGTGCACATTTCTTTCTCTCGTCCCGTCACACCATGACACCCGGGCTGATGCCACCGTTCTGTGCCGCGGCAGTCGGAGATGCTGCCACGGCGGGTCACGCCTGTGTGATTCCCCCCCCAGCTGATCTGTAAGGCCTGCACTCCCGTGGCACATTAGTCCTCAGGAAGGGATTAGGCAGAAGAACCGGCAGCCCCCCGCCGTTCCCCCATCTTGGCTGACCGACACATTTGTGTCGTGTTTATTCTGCATGAGCGTAGACCGAGTCAGTGGGGGGGGGGGGGGTTTCCTCCAACAAACGGATTCCGCTTTGACATCTTCATCCCACGGGTGTGTGACTAGCAGGCAGGCCGTGCACTCTTTTCATCTTTGTTTTTCTCCTTTAACGTGCTCTGCGTTCGCTCCTGAGAATATTCCGGAGGCTCGTCCTGGAGCCGCATTCCCCGCTCGTCGAGCTCATCGGCATGAAAAGATGGAATCGTTTGTAATGCGCCGGTGTCACTTTAGGACCGACTTGGGGAAATCAGTCTGGGAGCCCCCTCCCCAAGACAGAAAAATATATATAAATAGATATATACATGAGAGGGAGGGGCTAATTGGGATCAAGGGAAGTGTACTCTCGGTCTTGGTCTCATGCCAGTTGTAGTATCTAATGTGCGATGGTTCAGTGTTTGGAATTGGACAGGAAATGTTAGACTTTTTTTTATTGCTCTTTTTGGTGTAACGAAACGCTTTAGAAACAGGACCGTGTGCATTTGTACCCTTGATGTGGTTGCTGTAATTATGCCGATGTGCTTCAGCAAGCATCCAGCCTTGAATGCGATGTTTCGAGCTGTACATGTCGTAATTTTTCTATAAAAAGCCTCTTCTGTGCAAATACCTGCTGTGTTCCGGAAATGCAATTCCTGTGACATGGCCCCCAGTAGACTCAAACGATGTATATGATCTCTGAGTGTGCCATTATGATGTCGTTTAAAAATACTTGCAGCCGTTTTCCCTGTTGAAATAATATAATGATTGTGATTTGCTGTTTTTGTGTGCCATTCTTCAGAGGTTGTGTTTTTGTGTTAGTTGCAGCTTCAGAAATAATTGTGCTATACAGGGATACAAATGTGGGAATGTTTTTTGCACTAAGCAGGAGGACAATCTAACAAACGCTTTACAGTGTTGACTAATATCGAGGGCCTTGCTTTGCCATCCAAACAGCTTCAGTCCCCTTGGAATGCAGTCATACAGTTCTGTCCTGACCTGCATGTAGTACACAATTTTTTAAGAAGAAAAGGCTGCCAGATTGAACAATGAAGATGAAAGTCTGCTTTGAGCTATATGCTGTAGGACTTAAAAGTTAGGCTATGCTTAGATTGATGAGGTCATGGAAGGCTTTTGATTGGTGATCATGAAACGACTATTAATATATCAGCTTATGTAGGGGCATTATGGTTAAGTCTGCTTCTGGAGATGGCTCCTTATTCCTTCCCCGTTGATTCACCATGCAGACCAATCATGGGACCTAATAACTTCATTGTGAGACCCCCCCCCCCCTGGTTAACAGCTGGCATTCTCCAAATGTAAATACTGTGTGTAGGAAGTAACGTGAATGATCACTCCTCACACCATATTACTCTTTAGTATTGCCCAGCAGTCCAACTTTTGTGCCGCTTACACAGAGGTGGAAAGTTCAGGTCCAGGAAGTACAAATCCAGGCCAGGGTTTCGTTTCAACCAACCAGCTGAACATGAAGAGTCACAGTCACAGAGTACTCAACTGGTTGATTGAAACAAAATCCCGGTCTGGATTTGTACTTTCTGGGCCTGGACTTTCCACCTCTGCACTTACACTAGGTTATGTCTTTGAAATCCGCTTGTTTCCAAGGCCATAGAATAACCATTAGCCTCACCATTTATTCCAGCTTATGAAACTGTGTATAGTTGTTGTATAGCTTTTGTTGAGGCTGGGTCACAGGCTCACAGCTGATGTGGATGCATACCCGCCTTTGTTGCCTATAGCCACCTAACTGCCTTTTGTGTCGCGTAGTGCGTGTCAGTGGAGGGGGGTTTCTAACTGCCTTTTGTTCTGTAATGCCTC
Source organism: Hippopotamyrus pictus (assembly GCA_026781145.1). Lineage (NCBI taxonomy): Eukaryota > Metazoa > Chordata > Actinopteri > Osteoglossiformes > Mormyridae > Hippopotamyrus > Hippopotamyrus pictus. The sequence continues at coordinate 4,567,159 of JAODLC010000123.1, read as the reverse complement.
ACAGCTTCGCCTCCGCCTCGACCGCCCCCACCTTCGGCAGTCTGGCCACTCAGACCACCCCATCCTTTGGGAACCTAGCTACCCAGGGTCCTGGGTTCGGGGGTCAGAGCGGAGGCTTCTCCGGCTTCAGTTCCCCGGGAGGTGAGTGCCAGATACCCACTGTCCTCTGCTGTAGCAGATAATGAATGCAAGTGCCTCGCGGCAGCATAGAAGAATGGCATGCAGAATTCAGAAGAGCTGTCTGTCTGTGTGTCAGAGAGATGGAGCTCTTTATAATGACGTGCCTGTTCATACCAGTTAGTCCACCGGCCCTTTGAAAATGTTACAGTAGAAGACGAAGTATTGTGAGGTTCTGGGAAGGTCATCTTTCATTAATGGGGTGTTGGTTGAAAGCTGGAAATTTCTTTTACAACCTCACTGCGCAAAATATTAGCCCAGGCACTGCTAACCTGCCATGCGATTTGTGTACTCGTGTTTTTACCGAGAGCCCAGGTGGGAATGTAGGAGATCTGGTCTTGGCAGCCGGGCTTGTCACACGACACGCCCATCAGCTCCACCCCTTTATTGACTGAGCTTTGCGTGGCGGTTGCCGTGGCGATGGCAGCCTCCCACCAATCAGCTCCTTATTAACCCACATAGTGAGGTGGTCTGGTACCGTCGGCGAGTGCTGCGCTCCCACAGTAGCACCCAGTGTCCCATTTTCTCGGGAAATGGGGAAAACCTCAGCCTCATTTACTGTTCTCCTTTAATTTATGTTTTGGTACTGCAGTCAGTCAATGAAAAAAAAAATGAATAAGAGCCACTCGCAGACCAATTAATGGCTAATGGTCCACAGTGGCTAATTGACATAGCATTGTGTACTGCCAAGCAGTAACCGTGTTTACTAATTTTATTATCCTGTAATCTTTCAGCGTTCACTGGCAACTTCGGATCCACCAATCAGTAAGTAGTAGGATTTTGTGTGAGAAGCGTCTGACCTTGAGAGTGTGTGGTGTGTGGTATGTGGTGGGGGGGGGGGAGCTCTGTTCTCCTGCTATCGCTGCGGCTCTCGTTCTGTTGCACCGAGCGCTCGTCTCCTGTGAGCGAACCCGCTTCTTGTCCTTGGCTCATCTGTCTGCTTCTCCCCGCGTTCCTGCAAAATTTAGACCACTCCTGCAAAGCCTAGACCGACTAAACCTTACACTGTTGTCAAGTGATTGTCTGCCGAGCTCCACAACAAGTCTGGGTGTCATGGAGACATCCACAAATATGTGGTGTGCTGTATATAATACATAATTTACTATACGCTGAAAGTCAGTGTAATAAAATGGATATGATGTAGGATATCGTGTAAATGTACAGCTTATGTAATAAATGACACTTGGGGCTTTAAAACCAAAGCCCTGACAAGATGGTTCTGCACAAAGTGCTTCTAAACCTAGAAAGTATGGATTTCATGTCCTCAGAGCCTCACATACTTGCTTGTGACAACCTGCAATCACAGATAATGTTAATTTGACGTCATCTAGGCCAGACTTATCTAGAAACAATGCATGGACAGGATGTTCTGAAGACCCCTCAGGTGGAATCCATCTGTTCTGATTTGGGTTCAGATGCTGCAACCCATCCTTTCCTCCTCCGCCGCTTCAGGTGCTTTGCTCGTACCCTCTCTTCTGGCATCTTCTGGTGCTCTCCTCGCTCTGCCTTGCTGCCCACCCCCCTGAGCTTCGCCTTTGACCCCTATTGTCCTCCATTTTGGCTCTTAAACGACTGCCTTTGTTGCGTTGCTCTAGGTCTCAGGTCAGTTCTGATTTCTGAAATACCAAAATAGTTCCTTCAGCAGACCTATGCATCTGTTATTCCTTCCAGAACTTCTCAAACATTCGGTGGTTGGAGGAGCTAGCTGGAGACCCCGCAGACTGCCTGCCCCCCCTGAGATATGGCCTGCATCTCCTCTGCAATCAAGCCCACTAGCATGGAGCCTGGGGCTGGGAGCTGAGGGGAATGGAGGGGGGGAGGCGCGTCTGTCCTGCTAAAAACCCACAAAAGGGCTGCTTTTAAATAAAATATTTCTTTGCTGCAATTTTGTATTTCCATGCTAGTGATGGGTATCCAGGGAGCGGCGCTGCATGCATTACTGAGGGCAAAATGCGCACAGAAGCCGCATCAGGGGGACTTGATGCAGGCAGTCGTACATTTTATTACCATTTGTAGGCACTTCGTTAAATTGGCTTCAAGGCTCTTCGCTTTGCCCAGAGCTAATCTCTGTTCACCGTGCAAACCTGCTGTTACTGCCATGAGTGTGTTTCTTTTTTAACCCTGATTCTTGTTGAGTCCGTGCAGTGCTAACATAGCTCAGCGGTGGAGGTGCGAGATTAAATCAGGCTGGCTGGGTGTGTGTTATGTTCTTTGCGAAGCAGAGGTCTACGTGTTTGGCTTCAGCAGTTCTCTCGGACCCCGTGGAGAATTGCGGCCTCTGCATAAAATATCGCATGTTTGGCAGGGGTGTTCATTAAGTCCTGACTTCTGTAGGTCTGTATTGCTGATATTATATATTTTTCTTTATTGGTCTGCTGATATATATTTCTTTCTCTTCAGAGTGAGGGGGAAAAAATTAAAAAGTAAATGGAAAGTCTTAGTTTTGAATTTTTCACGCCCCAAAAACTTAATCAGCCTTTTCTTCGGCAAGAAGTTCTCACTTAACCGATCGATAAAACAGCTTGGTTTGTAGCTCTGAGTCTGAGCTTGGTGAGCTAAGGAGAGCGGCGAGCGCTTACAGAAGGCTCTGCTCTGCTCTGCCAGACCCCCAGAAGAACCACAGACTTTCAGCAGGACCGTCCGTCTGAGTTATTGGTCCACCTTACCAGCCTGTTGACACCATGTGGAGAGACTGCTCTCCAGGTTCAAGAATATTCTGGGATAATAGAAAAAAATGCAATAAAAGCCTCATACTGATGTTTTTTCTTACTCCTTCGATGGTGTGTCCTGAGCCTGAATACTGAAAACTGTACAATGTCCTCCAGAGGCTGGACATTTTATACTGGAAAATGGTAAATAAACTTGTAAGATTTTTCAGGCTGTTTGTCTTATTTGTGCAAAGACCTGCGAAGTGCGTTACCCGCTTCATGTCCTTAATTGCCTGTTTATCTTATTTTGCCTTAGGATGTATGTGCTGTGCTGGTCTGTGTTTTTGACATTTTTTTCCACTTTTAAATGACATTGCGAGTTCGGAAAATATGGGAATTTCGGAATAATTTTGAACGCATTCAAAAATCTGTCAAATTTGACGATGGTGTCAGTTTTGGACAACTTGTGGACAACAGAGATGGAAGAGGAACCTTTTTGATGGTGTGTGACATACGAAAGAATCTCCTAACAGCTCCTTGTGTAAACATTTGTCATATGCAGCCCATTTTCTATAAATGTGCTTGAAAGTCATTAGGGTTGATCAGGAGACCTTTTTAATAGGGTAGTAGAGTTAGTGGTAGACTTATCACAGGGCCTGGTCCTTGTCTTCATCGCGTTGGTCCCTATCTCTGAAAGGAGGAATGCCCTGGCCCTCAGATTGGACTCTGGAATGCCTTGTTAGTCACATGTGGACACTATCTTTGGATGCTGAATTCTGTCACGGGGGGTCTATGACAGCCTGGGGTGGAATATCTCCATTGGATTCATTCTGTCACCCGTTGTGTCAGAGCTGTTGATGTAATATATTTTTTAGTCAGGCTCTCAAGCTTGAGCCAGAGGCTTATTCTGACTGGCCGTACCAGGATAGTGTAGTATAGGCATAAGTGCCAAGAAACCCCCAGATATTTGAACTAAATCTCCTGAATAATTTTCATGAATAATCAAAAATCGTTGCCCTTCCACCACTTTGAACTATAATTCTGTATGAATTTTGCTTTTTAAGCCAAACATTACAGATACGCGTTTTACTTTTTTGCTGTTTAAATCCTAGCCTTCCTGTTTTTTTGTAAGGTAGTGCAAAGCCTTTAGAGCAGGGGTGGGCAATTTTATACAGAAGGCCTGTTGAGTATGCAGGTTTTCAAGGTAACTCCCTAATTAAATTACTAATTAGAGGACGGTTTGGCTGAAGAGTCCTCACACAGCTGACCTAAAGGTTATCCCGAAAACCTGCATGCACACCGGCCCTTTGCAGGTGAGATTGCACACCCCTGCTTTATTAGTTTATGCGCCATTTAACCAGCTGTGTGCACTGGAAGGGAGTGAAAGGAAGACTGAGAGCAGATCTCGTCCAGCTACACATCCAGGATAGCTGGCACAGGGCTCTGAGCTGTGAAGAACTTTCATGATTTTCATCCTCTAGTTCTTGCTCATGGGAGTTTTACTTCCACAAAAATGTTCTGAGGGCAGAAGGAAGAATGATTGGTTCCAGGAGATAACCAGTTAGATTATAGAGGAGCTGGGTTCAAGACATCAGATTGGTTGGGTCCTGCCTTCTCTATTCGCTTGGACCCACCTCCTCTACAATCTTATTGGTTCAGAGATAACCAATCATTCTTCCTTCTGCCATCAGAACATTTTTGTGGAAGTAAAACTCCCATGAGCTTATTTCTTATCCCCCCACCCCCATGTGCTTCCTTTTCCCCCTGTAATCGTCATACTAGGCCAAGCTGGGCATCTGTTCTCGACGAGACGTGCAAAGCAAGCCGCTGCTGGCTTTGATGGGATCCCGATACGCTCTGCTCTGGGCGCTCTCCTCCCTATTAGACCTGCTTTAGCCCCTTTTCACTGTCTCTCCGTGTCCTCATTTCTGCTGTGGCCTGCAACTTGGCGCTGATGTAATTCTCAGGCAGCCGACATCGAGGACCTTCTGCTGCGTGTGAATGGAATAGAGCTTGCAGTTCCTTACTCTGGTATTCTAATCCAAACATGGCCCTGTCCTGGGTTTACTGGCTGCTCTGAAATGAGATTTGTGCCACCTTTTTAAATTTAGTTGTGCCTCGTGAATAATCAAATTCAAAAAATTGGGTTTTTCAAAAAATGATTTCAGTTTCTGTCCGTATACACAATGCAAATCTGTGGCTCTGGTTTAAGTCGTCTGAACGCGTTGAGCATTTTGTGTTCAATGGTAAGTCGAGGGAGCCCTTTTTGTTAGGAATATATATAATGTTTTATTTGCATTGCTTGGTGAAATTTGTACCTGGTTTGACTGTAAAATTAATTTCACTCAGCATTTGGAGAAAGTTGTGTAATTTCTTGGTTAATACAGATGGCTGACTTTTCAGCATGTACAGTGGAGTTTAAAAGCTTGTTTCTGTATTTTTGCCCTCTCTCTCACCTTTCCACTGCTTCTTGCTCCTGTCTTTGAAGAATATATCTGTATGCATTTGAGTTACACTGCAAGTCAAATGACTTTAAATGGGGTTACGAATTTGCATTTCATATTTGAAAATGACTTACTGGTGCTGAAATTCACATTTTATCTACTTGAAACAAAACGTATAGTCCGAACATGAAGTGTGGTATAATTGAATTTGGAAACACCCCGCAGTACAGAGTCCACATTGTTAAATTAAATGCTGTAACTTTTGGCACCAAGCTCACTCTGCAGGACACTTAGTTCCACTCCAATTGGCCTGAGATCAGCTGGGTTGCATCCTCTGTAATGGATGTGAGGGCACATGTCCCCGATTGCGCCCAGAAGCAGTGAAAGCACGTGAGTTGCAACACCTCTGAGTTCCCTCTCGTCTCCGAAAAGATGCTGCAGATCTGTCTGTAGGGACTTCTGGAAAGGGGAATTGGTTACCTGTGGTGTATTACTGCCGAATCAGACAACCGCAAGTGGGAGCTGCTTGTGAAAGAGGAAATGCTTGTTCTCCTTTCCTGCAGTGCTGTCTAATCACAGTCGGGATGTGCTCCCCTGAAGTGTGTATAGCACCAGGGTTTCCGTGCTAACGTGCTGCACCTGCCTTGTTGTGCGACTGGTTGTCACACCTACACCGTAACGTTCTCATCTAACCTTTTTCTTATGCCACCAAACTAGGCCTCTTAATCTTGCCGTATAGGTGCACACATTTTTTTAAGGATTTATTTTATGATATGGTAAACTGCAGGGGTTATGAATATGCAGTCTTGTGGCTAGATAGGACCTTATGAGATCTCAGTGCCGCTTTGGCGGACAGGGCACGCTGCGATGAACTGCTGCGTGGGTGTACCTGCATGAGAGATCTGACCTTGCAGGCACTGGTGCGGCTGCCCACGGTCAACCCAGAGACTGACCATCTGAGTAGCCGTCCCCTCATACGGGGTTTACGCAAGATGATCTGGTGTCATCCCTCTGTTTTTCAGGTCCCTGGGGGGTTAGCTTCATGTGGAAGCTGGTTCTTGGCCTCGCGCCTAGCCCTGGGGAAAAGCGATTGGGCGTCGTGGCGCCGGCTGTGAGCTCTGACGACAGACGCTTAAACCCTCCCGGGGTTTTGCAGTAATTACATGCGGATATTTCATATTACCGTGCAGCCTGATGGGCTAGGGCTTGTGGCTTCAGCCCTGCGACTCTAATCTCCTGTGTCGGGTAATTCTCGTCACCCCCGACGACGTCCCTCGCGCTGAGTGCAGGAATTAGAAAAGCCGTTTGTTGGTCTAAGCGGGCGTCTCGCAGACTGCCCTTTAAAAAAAAATAAATAAAAAATGACGCCATCCTTGTGATTATGAGAGAACGAGTCTCGGTGGTGCACCGCAGGTAGAATGACTTCCCTCTGCGGAATCCAGAGTCAGCACATTGCTGTCTCTCTGCAGGTGGATCATTTTGGAAGACCTGGTAAATTTATCTGAGATGCATCTCCCTAATTGCCCCCCAATTTTAAGAAATACATCTATGTTTCTATGACTCTATTTGAAATGATTGATTGCAGGTGGAGCCATGACTGCTGTTGGCATGTGAATATGTCGCAGGACTGGACTCTGCTAAAGATGGTTATGTTTGGTTTGGAGTGGCACTATCCTGGAGACTGTAGGCAGCAAGTAGACAAGGTATTGGATCTTTTCACCCCTATGGTGCCAGTTCAAGTTTCATATGGAGTTCTGCTGTTTGCTTAAGTAGTTTAGTAACTGGCGAATTTGTAATCTCGACAGGTTTCCATTGTCAAGTCAATTTAAATGTTTTCATAGCTTGTGTTTTGAAAGCTGGAATGCATTTATAAAGCCAGTGCCCTAAAATGTAGTTAAAAGTGTTTATAAAAGTACTCATGTGGTTGCTAGGGATGTTGTATCCATGGCTTTGCGGTGCTAATTAGATGCGTAAGTCTTGAGGGCAATTATACACCTGGAAAATAGCAACGTTGTTTGAGTTAAGGCTGTTGAAAAATACATATACAGTGGAAATATAGGAAATGTTATACTCATGTGAAATATAATACTTGTCAGGAAAAATCCTGGCTGTCATTCAGTGATGGACACGTTTGAAGACCCGACCTGTGGATGTTAAGGGTGGCTGAGGTGAGCAATCCTTACCTTGTCAATATGTGTATGTCTATCCTCTCTGGGTCAAGCTCAGTTATACTGTAGCTTGAGGGGTGCCTCAGTATTTGAGGCTTTGGTATGATTGATAACAGACGATCTGAAGACTTTCCATGGAAGTCGTACTGCAGGGCTGTGATGTTCGGGTCGATTGGTGCTCCGGTAAAGTAGCTGTGGGTCCAAGGGAGGAACTTAACGAAAACTGCACCCCTTAGAGATATAAGCATTGGACTTTGTGTGACTGCCACTCTACCCCCCCCACGATACAAACACATATTTGTGGTTCTGGAGAGCCCAGATCTTATTGACAATCCACACCGATAGAAGATGTTCCCACAACTAAAATGTAATTTCCGACGTACAAACAAACAAACGGCCAGCACCATCATAGGAGTCAACAAATATGTGCCTTTAGAAGATTCCCCCACCAATCTGTGTTTCCTCTGGTGTCTTTGTCTCCAGAAGAGAAGGTCCTCGGTCAAGCTGTAGTATTACTGTAATAAACGTGGTGATTCGGTAACTGTGCTGCAGACGTTTCTGATTGGTGAATGCACTGTGCCCAAAAAAATAAATCATTTGCAAATCGTAATATGAGGTCATTTTGGATTTTTCGCACATATGTTCCTAAATGTAGTGTTGCTGGCCTGGCTCTTGGTCTATAACAGGGGTCTCCAACTCCGGTCCTGGAGAGCTACTATCCAGTAGGTTTCCTATCCTGCCTGGCATCTGATGAGCCACACCTGTTCCTGGTATTTACCTAAGAACAGGTGTGGCTCATCAGAAGTCAGGTAGGATGGAAAACCTACTAGACAGTAGGTCTCCAGGACCGGACTTGGAGACACCTGGTTTATAGCAAAGGATGCTGTGAACACACAAGAAAGTCACGCCCGTTTACCCTAAGAGAAGGGGCTGAGTAGGACAGGAGGTCTAGTCATGGGCTCAGTATTATATTGGTTTACGTTTGCCACAGGCTATGAGTTGATTTCAGGACATTTCCTGGACCATCTGATTTGCTTTACATACAATGAAGGTCTAGTGCTTATATTTCATTTCAGAACTCTGACACGCAAACTAGTCTAAAACTATAAATGGTAAAGAGTATAATCACAGATTCCCCTTTTCGTTATGGGCATATCTCTAATGGTAGCTTTGGGCTTTAAATGACCCCCCCCCCTTAAATTTCTTACTACTTATTATGCAGCCTGTTAAGTTGGCTGCCTTCCACTACTAGGAATAGTTCATTACTTTAAAAAGCCGTTGCCTTTAGATTACTGCAATATCGAAGAATGAGGTGATGATTTTTGTCCTTCATTTGAGCAATGAAAACCTCTATTTACTGGCATCCTTGTCGCATAGCCTTGATAAGAAACCTGAAAAATCTATTACTGTGGAACAGGGATAATGCTAAAATATTGTAGACCCTGTGTCCTTTAGCTGTCCTTTCTGATGGGGAAAAAACAGCATTCATTTGGCTAAAAGCTTGTGTGTACTGATTAAGGTTAATTCGTCTTGCATTTCAAAACCTCAGTAGTATCATACTGACTGAAGTCACTAATGCTATGGAAAGAGCATGTGACGTGTATCTTTGGTGGGATTAGTACTGCTGTAAATAGGGTTGCTGGGGGTTTTTCAGCACCCCCTCTTGTCCGTTTCCTCAAAGAAGAAAATAACGTTGTGTCAATTATCACGCAATGGCTTAGAGGCGATTTTATCATTACATCTCCCAACAGACTATTGCTGTTAGCTATTAATAGCTATCGATGATAAAAACCAACCTCAGTAAAGTTTGTCAGCCTTTCTAAGTTTTAGCGCCCTGAGCTCAAGACGCCTTCCTGTGCCTGTGGGTTTGTCTGGTACAAAATGAAGGATTATCAGTATTGTTAGTCCGTTAACACTTGAGGGAGCACAAATAATATAGTATTGTGCCATTACTTTTGTATGAATTAACGAATAACAAACTAAGTTTTAGTTACATATTGATCTCATGTTCATCATTAATTAATTAATGAGTTGTGACACGTTTTTATGTCAAGTAATTACTATATTTGTTACTGTATCTGTTAATTCTTTAAACCTTTATGAACCACTGAGGGACCTACTGAAGTCATGAATAACACAAGTTAAATACTGATCTCATGTTTGTTCAGCATTAATGAATCATGATGCATCTTTCATCCTCAATTTTCATTTGTTACGTTTGTTAATCCTGTAAACGTTTGTGAACTACTGATGGATTTACTGAAGGAACAAATAATGAATAGCACAAGTGAAATATTGATCACTTTCAAAAAAAATTTTTTCATCATTAATGAATCGTGATGCATCTCTTATCTAAAGTGGATGCTATATATGTTCATGATTTGTACTTCAGTAGAGACTGAGTCAGTATTAAGTATTTGTGTTACTGTTAGTCTATAGTATTATTGTTGGTGGTCCTATAGGCTTGGAAATGTCTGTTTGGATCGCGGGTGGCATTCCGCTCACTAGTCTGCTGCTCCGTACCCTGCCTGACATGCCAAATCCTTTGCAACTGATGAGCTGTCCGGGATTTTAAAGATGTCATGAAAATGAGGCTGAACGGTTACATATTTATGACGGGTAAGATGAAATCTTGACGGGACAAGCAAGCGGAAGTCAAAGCAGGCCATCACTTCTGTGTGTTCTGAGATCCATCTGTGCCTTTTCCGGCATTTCTGTAATTCCTGACACCACTGGGTGATAAGGTCTGCCCCCCCACCCATTTGAGAAAGCTGAAGAGGTTACTGGTCCTCTAGAAGGCAGGCAAATTTATATGGAATTATCGATGTCTATGTTAAGCTATTTATATTTGAAAAATGTTTTTGCATGAGTTAAAAACTCTTCCACCACACCATTTCCAGGAGCGTTTCCAGGATCTTAAGGCATCATTGCCAAACCCCAGGGACCTGATCTATCCGAAGGTCTCTCTCTCTGAAGTTATGACAATTGTAGCACCCCATCGGCTTTGAGAAACACTGCCTTGGACGGGGACTGCTGTGAAGTATGGAATTCTCAAACTGAGAATATGGCTGCTAAAACGTCTGAGCTAAATGAATCATTCAGGGCTCGTTCAGATTCACTCGGGGCTTGCTGCCCCGGCCTCATCGTGAGTCTTACCCTTTCTAAGGACCATGACATATCCCTTCACTACCCCCTCCCAAGTACATTATTTTGTGGAATAAGTGGGTTCTCAAAAGAACACCTTTGCTACACAATCCATCACGTGTCTTAGGGAGTCAAAGGATGAGTTTCGTTGTCTTTCCGGGGAAAGCAGTTTGCAGGCAAGATACGGCGCAATCGAGAGGTCACATGTAAGGAAAGGAAGAACCACAATTCGCTGGTCTGTAGTTGGCAGCAGCAAGCTTGGGGGGGGGGAGGGATCCTGCTTTGATGTAAGCTGCCTTTGTTGTTCTGTGCAAGGCTGACAGGCCAGAGCTGTTGCATCACTTTATTTACATTTTAAAGGATGAATTTTTATGCTTTCCCCTGATTTTGTTGGGCTACAGTGCAGACTATACTTCTTGCTTTCGTCTTAAGGAAGTGGATCTATTTCAGTACGTGTTGAATCTAATTTGAGAGACTTTGCAGTCAAGTTGTCTCACCCTCTGCATTCCAGACTGGCAGCAGCGCATTTTGGCACATTTTGTGTCAACACACTTTCCTGTCTGCCGTGAAATGGGCTAGCGGAGCCCTCCCCACCCCAAAAACCAATTAACAAAGAAGAATTTCTAATTACTTTCAGCTGACAAGATAGCAGTGCATTTCAAATTGCAGGCACAGCAAGGTTCCTGATAATGAGATTAATTAGCAATATCTGGCTGACGAAAACAAGGACAGGAGACCTGTCTGCAGGTAGTTAAGTGTAAGAATCAGTTACTCATCTGGAATCAATGTTTCATCTCTTTTAAAAATATAGATGAAGACTAGTGGCCTTTAAGTGTGTGTGTGTGTGTCTGTGAGATCCCAGTGACGAGTACAATAAAGATAAAATTGTATCAATGTATACGGCATGTTTTTATATATACAACCGTGAAAAAATTAAGAGGCCACTCTATGTTTTTAAACAAATCTGCATTTTTAGATCATGGTTTAATCGTGGTTCTGCTGGCATAAGGCTACGCTGAGCAGCAGGATGCTTTCAGGTTCGAAATTTCGAAGACAGCAGTACACAGAAATACGGTGAAGCAGGAGGCACTGGGAACGACCAGAAACCAGCCAGGTAAAGGGAGGAAGCGACATTCTAATGCCAGAGACGACCGCTAACTTATCCACCAGTGCTTCATGAATCGCAGGATGACATCGAGTGACCTTCAAAAGGAATGGGGAACATTAAGTGCAGGTGTGAAGTGCACTGCTGGGACAGTTCGTATCAGGCTCCTAGAAGCAGGACTGAAGTCCCGTAAAAAAATACACAAACACATTCACACACATACACACACATATGCATGCATACACACAAACACAAAGGCACTGACAGCTGAACTGAAGAAAATAAATGGATTTGTGTTACATATTAAAGTTTCACACAGAGCCAGATCGGACTGAAATGAATACCTGAAATGGTTGTACTGCAATGCTGCATCATTCTCCCTGGTTCACTGGGCATTTATTTGCAGATTTCCACTTCCATCTGGAACCCTAACCCAGTCATCCACACAAGTTCTCAGAGGGCCTGGATTCTCTGGATTTCTTCATTTTGGTTTGCAGTGTCGGCGTGGCTAAAACTAGGAGTGATTTCGCACTATGGGGCAGAACAGGTGGGAATTGCTGCGGTTTACAGTGAAACCCCAGACACACACAGGCACTCAGACTCCTGCAAATATAGCTCCGAATGCAGGGTCCAGGAATGTTTGAAGGGCACGGACTGGTCTCCTGACTGCAGTTAAATGCAATCAGGGCCTCAAATTCGGGGATTAAAACGATGTTCGCTGGTGCGTGTATTGTAATCAGAAATATAATTACATTTTTTGATGAGATAAGTCCCAGCACAGGTCTGTTGAGATGACAACCTTGCCTTGGTCACTCTGACTGTCTCCTTTTAGGAGAATGGCTGAGATTAGTGCTGTATGTTAATTGTGGTGGTGAGCAATGGAGGCGAGACCTCATCGTGGATTGAGTTTGAGCCCGTGGCGTGATGCTGCCTCGTTCGGTCAGTCGGATCCAGGACTCTGTTCCACAGCCATTCGAGGTTCATATCGATCGCTGGCAGCGCTGCCAACGTCCGTATATCACCGGGACACGTGAAACCCCAGCAGGGACGTTTGCGCCGTTTATGAATGCAAACAAAATGCAACTTTGTTTCTCAGCCGCATGCATTCAATGTGTCTGACGCATTGGGCTCGACGCTAAAGCTGACGGCGGGTTACTGCCGATGAGAAGCAACTGGGAGCTGATGGAGATGAGAGATACTGGAGATAAAGCAACTGGGAAAAGTTTACAGTATGGAGACGAATGAGAAAAGTTTTGTGTTTGTTCTTGTCTTTATGGGAACTGTTGTAATCTTTAAAACCCCAAGCAACACGTTACCTTCTGAAATACATATTTGTTGGCCAGAGTCAGTAATGTGAAGGAAACAAGCAGAGGTTCTCTGGAGAAACATAAAAATAAGTAACCAGGGAAAGTAAAGTCCCGTGTGTGTGTGTCCCCCCCCCCCCCCTTCCGTCTGAAAGACAACAGAATGGCAGGATGATGAAGGATTCAAAAAGAGAAATTTAAGATGAAGGAGAGTTGGGATGACTGCTGAAGTGATGGAAGCTTCCTGAAAAATTGAAGATCCTGCCAGCAGACCAAGGAGGACGGATGAGTTTCCGCACTTGCCGTGGATTTGCTGTGAGATGCGGCGTCGTGAGCATGAGGTGGGTGTTGACTTGGCATAGTCTGAACCTGGAGATGATTGATGTCATTTTGTTTCCTTCCTCTGTCCCCGGCGCCTTGGACATGAAACGGCCAGACCAGGCACCGCTGGGTGCTAGATCCCGCTATCAATGCTCCAGGTGGAAACATCGACAGCCTTCTGAATGGTGTATGTTTGGAACTGCATGAGGAGATTTTTGCAGTGATGAGATGAACAGCGAATCTACGGCTGATGACATATTATTGGAAGACGGAACGCTGCTTTTCTTAGCAGACAATAACTGATAAGGAACGGTGGCAAATGCTGATGAGAATAAGTCCGTTAATGTTAAATTTGCTACAGATTTGTCTTTTGTCTTGCATGCCATGCTACAGAGGTGAATGGGATGTGGGAAATGTTTGATTTGTCAAATGTCAATCCCATGTTTCACCAATGTTGTGTCATCGCTAAGATATATAACCACAAACAAACCTCCACTGTCTTATACCACTACAGAACAGCGCTCACTGCACTGGGGTCAGCACCCCCCACCCCCAGCGGTAATGAAGGCTGTAAGTCAATTACAATTTACAATTACAATTACAATTTAACTGTGTCAATTACAGCGTGTCTGGAGTGCACCACCAAAAGTACACCATCTTCTCTGTGTACGTTTCCTAATTTGTCTTTTGCCGTGAGTACAGCCGCATTATTGTGGTGCTTCCTGTGTACAGAGGCATCAATAACCCTTACTGTCAGTGTGCAGAGAACCTCAAGGCTCTGGCACCTGTGCAAGGTTAAAATCCTTAATCTGGCCCACAATGCCAGCAGGCGTCACCAGTGAAAAGGTCTCCGTTGCAAGTCAGCTGCTCGTCACATATAACAAAAGAGAAATTAATTTGGAATGGAAGTTCTCCTCAGTCTTGCCCTGGTTTATTGCATTTGCTGAAAAATTATTGTAGTCATGCAGGATTAAATACAATTTCCTCCCAATCCCATAATCCCCTGCAATCAAATTGACGTGAGCATCATGTTCACTTGATGGACAGCTACTGGCTTCCCCTTAAATAAATTATCCCATATCAGCAAAGCAGAAATCAGCCATGCCAGCTGTGTTGTTTTCTGGGAACATTTTGTTACAGAAATCCTTCTTTCAAGTTGTGATTGAACGTTGCTAAATACCACAGTATTAATCTAACCTTAAATCCTTGAAATTGCATTTTTTTATATCTTAGGCAATCCCATGTACCATATTAAATGAAAATTGAGAGACCGACGTACTCCGGACTTTTTCTTCATCACAACCTCCTGTGGGCTTTGCATCAAGCAGCTGAGGCGTTCGAGAAACACATACATCTTTTTTTGGCTTTGCAAAAGTATCACTTATCACACATCTGCGTGCAAAGGTACATCCTCCCCCACCCACACATGAAACGCATTCATTTCCGTCACACCTACAAAGAACCCGAAGTCTTTTTGACGGCTGCATGCACTGCAACCTCCAACAACCATCACCAATTTACTTTGATCCGCAGATCTGCTAGTTTCTGTGAAGTTCGTACTCCAATCTGGACTATTATGACCAGTCCTTGTTCGATATCGGCTTCCTGTGTCCCCAGCATTCACAGAGTAACGCTGAGTCCTTTGAGTTGCCTTGTCTTTGTGTCCAACTGCATCCGGCCTTTAGTTCCTGCCAACATTGGGGATGCAATTTATCATGTCCATCTGTGAGCCCTGGCAAGGTTACATCAAAATAACTGCTTTGGCCCTTAACATCCTTTTATTTTGACAGTCAGTGGTTCTCACTCCCCCCTCCCCCAATTTAGTGGTCTGAACTCAGTGTGCTGTCACCTTGCCGCGAGAGCACCTTCAGCTACCCCTTGACCGACCAGGATGACCGAAATGAGGAAACGTTTCTCAACGCTCAGCAAATGAGGTCACTTGTCTGCTCTGGGAAAGTAATGTGCACAAAATGTACATATACATATACGTATAAACGGCCCACTAAGGTTGATTGAGCAGCATGAAAATTTTTACAGCTAGCCTAGCATAACGGCGCAGCATGTTCTTATTTTCAGAATTGATCAACTGGCTTGAAGTGAAAGTGAGCTCATCTTCACATGGTCTGAAGAACGAAATCGAGTCAGAACAACTGATCATATGGCTACAAGGTTTCTGACCACTAAGCAAACGTTCCACACAACCAGTTTGGCTGGGTGTTACTCTGCCACCTGGACAATGGCCAGTATCTCAGGGTTCCAGTTACAGATCATCTCATGATTATGACAGGTGCTGCCAGTACCAAAAGCACACTTAGGACATCTGAAAGACAAATTGTAAATGATATGTATCCAGGTGGGCGATAATTAACGAAAAACAAAAATTAGTCCGGTAAATTTGGTAACACCAAAGAGAAACCACCTAGCTGCATCTTTTTATTCATCAAAAAATTTATTTAATTTTTTTGTCCATTTTCACAGTTTGATATATCCCAGAATAATTCTATTTTCAAGTATCAATGTCAATGACAAAAAAATGTCCTTTTTAATCAATTCAACATAGGGAAACAAAAATTTCAATAACAGAAAAAAACAATGCCACTATTTGTGTTTTATTCTTATTAATTTGTCCGGTTACTAATTGCACTATGCAGGTAAAAATATAAACGTCAAACATGTCCAAAAAAAACAAAACAAATGTGCTTCATACATGTAAATCTTACAGAACGGAAAAGCAGAGGACGAAAGTAACCAGGGCTGGGATTCCTAGCTGTAGGATGTGTGTTTTTGCAGAGGTAGGGAGACTCAACATGAAACGACTACTGCAGCATCCAGGTATGTCTCAGGGATGATTCTCACAGCCTGGACCATGGGAGACTGAGCTGGTGCTGGTCTTCACCATCGTGTAGAGAATTAGAAGTTAGTAGAAGGGGTGTTCCGTCCCACCCACCCCCCCCACCTCGGGGGGGGGGCTCTTCCAGAAAGATTTCCTGATCTGGGGCAAGCGCTTGGTTACGCAGTGGCCTGACGGCGCCTCGGGATCCCCCAGCTAGCTGCGTTAACTGCGCAGTGCTCTATAGTACGTTTCTGAATGCGAAAACAGGCATGATCGACAAAGACGTCGTCAAGGATGTCGGGCTTGGCGCTCTCCCCGCGAAATGGCGCTGTGAGGACTCAGCGGTCACCCCCCATCACCAGGGACTTCCTACCTCGGGAGATCAAAAGTGGGGTGTGCGAGAATCAGGAGAGCACTCTGTGCGGGCCGACATCGTGGCAGCTCGACAGTGTGAAAACGTGGCGATACTGAACACCCCGGCATCCTGCGCCCTCCCTTCAGAAAGGCCCCCCCTCTGACGGCCCCTCTGGATCCAGCAGACTCCTGCTCTGACCCTTGGCATAAGCGATGCCATAGTTTGGCGTGTCGTTATCCAAAAAAGAGGCCTAACCAGGGTAATTCCTTCAAAGAGACAGAAACTTTTACTACGAATACTTGTCCAGTAATCCTAGGAGAGGCCATAAAACAGAGGCCTGCATGAACCAGGTAACATTCTCCTCTGTAATTGGCATAAATCTGCAGTATTTTAAAAGCACTATCTGACCCTGTCCCCCCACTCAACACCCCAACACCAGTCTCACTGTTGAGTAACAGCCCCCTTCTGCATTCGCATCATTACTGAATGGCCACATTGATGCCAAGGAACCACTAATGAAAGATGAGGACATTTCGTCATATGGAGTCCATACAGCAAAAGCAAACGTCATCTCCAGCCCCTCTGGGACACACGTTTGATCTGGTTCGGCCCTTTGTCCGTTTCGCGTTAGACATCGGTGTTTCAAAATTTGGACCCTGGCGGACGTGACACCCATCACATAAAACACAGAGGGAAGTGACATTTGGCATCCTGTTTGTAAGGGTCTGACAGCTGCTGGCATCTCTGGCTGTACCGACAACCTCAAGCCAAGCCCGCCTGAGCTCAGTGCGTCTGTCTCCGGTTTGTGCGAGAAAAAAGCTCTACGATCCACATTATAGTAGGAGCCAGAAATAAACATGTCTGTTAGATTTTAAGGCTGGATTAACTTGTCAGCTTCTTTCCCTCTCAGATGGGGGGGGGGGGGGGGGGGGGGGGGGAAAACCCTTTTTAATAACAATT
>JAODLC010000123.1:4535664-4549600 GCA_026781145.1 Hippopotamyrus pictus | reverse complement strand
GGGGGGAGGAGAGGGAAAACACTTTCTACTAACAATTTAATCATATTTGGTACGGATGGTTTCACAATGTTCACTCAAACACAATTTGCAAATAAAAAATACTATTAAGAAGTAATTGTCTTGAGGTTTGACTGACAACTCTGTCCACACCTATCACAGCACATGTACCTGGCTACAGCTATGACTAAGAGGGTCGTCAAAAACACATGGAGTATACAATCGGATGAAGACTGAAGTAGACAAAGCAGGGCTTTTCAGACACTAGGCTAGTTCAACTATCAGCAGCCTTTTCTTAAAAAGAAATCCAGTCAGTCAAAATTGCTAGTTGTTTATGATGCTAACGGTACACGCGTGTCTCCTTTCTGCTGTCCTTCTAGCCTAGCAGCTCTGCTCAGCTCGGATTGAGACCGAACAGCAAGACCCAACGACACTTCTCAAAGGCCAGCAGAATGAAAGGCAGCGTAATCTGATGAGTTTCAGGCAAATATACTGCTTCCCTCTAACAGTAAGACCTCATTCCGGTGACGTCTTCCTGTGAGTGACAAACGTCCTTCCTCTCCTGCCACTGTTTTTTTTTTTTTTTTTGGGAGATAAAGAAAAATGTATTTTTATTCAAATTAACACACTCTTCCCCTTTTCCAGTTGAAATTTAGCCTGAGAACACATGGCTTAGGTGTCATATATCCTGGCTGTCATCTCCCAAGCAATTTGATTAATAGATTGAGATAATAAAAACACAAAACAAAATGCAAATATTGTACAGGGAGCGAATACAGTCAGGTTTGAGACGGCCACGTGGCGCCTGAACGCTTGCCTGCTTGTCCTTGTATCAAGTGTGATCCTAACAAACTGCAGTGATCTAATTAGATGGAAGGGGGGGGGGGGGATAAAACGCTGTGCACATTCTCCAGCCTTCAGAAGCTGCAGAGGTTCTAAAAGTGAGAATGATTTATTCTAATGACGCTTCTCAAAGTGCTGCTCTACTGCTGGAGTTATTAAATGTTTTCATTAAACCTTCCCGCAGACTCCTGGCATACACATCTGATTGCTTATTAATATCGGTATCGATCGGACAGGCCGGTCAGCTCTGCTTAAAGCCAAAGGGGGTAGGCAAGGCGGGTTGACAGGTGAAGGGCTCACTGGTGGGGATCGACACCGAACTGGAAGACACTTATGCGAAGGCGGGATTGACCACAAAAAGCCAAGTAACTTGCAGGGTCACGCCTGGACGTTTGGCTTAGAAGAAAGGGTCTGAGACTAATCGACTGATCTTTGGCTGCTCCTGCCACATGACTTGATAGCTATTATAGTCATGTACCATAGTCTAGTCTGCACCAGGTTCTGAATGTTCTGTTACACGTAATTTAAACACAGGGGCGTAGCTACAGATTCTGGGCCCCTTGATAAAACCTTGGGCTGCTTGAACATGCCCCGCAGTAGGATTCGGGCCCCTGTAAAGTGTTGGGCCTCCTGAATCTGCCAGAGTATCCATGCCCCTCCGACACCCCTGGTTATATGTGTCTGTCTGTTGCATAACATCTATGTTTGGTTTGCCTGAACTGGTTCTTGAGTCCACGGTTATTTGAGGGTAAGAGGTATTCTCATGGGTTTGGGCACGTTCCCTGCTGGCAAGCGCGGCCCCCGTTCTCCTCATCCTGAACTGTTCACACCTCAGGCATCAAGAACGAAAATGGCGGGAAAAGCGGGAAGCTTATCGGTTAAGGCAGTAATCTCTGGGTGAAAAGCGATGCGAACTTAAGGCAGTGTGGGTGGATGACTCATGCGGCAAATGAAAGTGTAACCATGAACATCATTACCTTCCATGCGCTATGTTCAGTCCTTATTTAACTAAGCAATGCCCCCTGTAACAAAAAAAAATATATAATATTCCTTTCACTCCATAAATAAACAGGTAAAAGTTGAATACAGAAGGTGTGACCTTGGGTGTTTGTTTCCAACATGTACATTAATCACGCAAGAATAATGTTCCCAATGAAAAGCAAGTCAAAAAATGCAAGGTTTGTTTTTTTTTTTTCTTTTTTCTTTCTTTTTTTTTTTGCAGTGACTTGAGCACAGTGATACCCGACCCTCTTTAAAGGTAGAAAGGTTGCATTAACTCTCATTTCGAAAATCAAATTTTTCCCCATCCTATTTCATGTCATTGTTGTACTTCGAAAAGTACCATGGGTCACCCATGGTCAATATTTGGGTGGGATGACCACTATGGGCTCCCCAACACTTGGTCGCCACATAAGGACCTGGGCATCGTTGGCGTTGGGTTTGACCATGGCATTGGTCGGGATGGGCTCATTCTTGCCAAGGATCTGCGGCTGTTCTTGTATGACGGGCTCCATCAGCGTGGCCCGTTGGCCCAGAGGCTTGTCCGGGTCGATCACTATGTGAAGCTGCATCCTCCAATGCACTGTCTGTAGCACCAGGGTCTCACCCGAACCCTGGTTGATGGCCACTAGCCACGTGGTGAAGCTCTGGTCCCGCCAGATGCTACTCAGCAGCGGCAGGTTGCTGTCGCTCACCGGCACACCCCAGGTCACACTCGGATAGAAGTTGTCGTTCATGCTAACGGTGAACTTTGTATCCTTCTTGGTGGGCCCCACGATGGTGCACGTCTCCGTGGTGTTGCCGTACCAGGGGTAGTTCACTCCATCCGAATCGCTTATCGCCTGGATTTTTCCGTCCCTTAGGTCTGGGAGCTCCCAACTTGACCTAATCAGCAAAACAGCAAAGTGAGACAGCTGATTAAGGAACATCGAGATTCTTGACAGGAAGATGGCAACCGAGTGACATCGAAGGGCTGTCCTGGAATATCTCCAGTCCTTCAGTTACCTTTGTGGAAAAAAAATTAAAGTTAAAGTTGTACAATCAGGACAGTCATCAGGGGATCAAGTGGTAATGCACAGCAGTGACACTGGACCTGCAATGTCCATGTCGGCCTGGTATGACCCTGAGAAGAGGCCTGTAAGCCAACAGCACGTTGTGGGATGTCGGCCACCACCGACAAGAACGTTTCAAAAAACAGCATTGACCGAAACAAGAGCGCATTTCAAAAACCTCTGCCTGCTTGCCTATTGATTTGCTTGCTGGAGGAAGGAGGGGAGATGACCTCTCTCCCAGAACCTGAGCATCAGCAGAAAGCAGCTTCTGCAAAGCGTCTCGCCAGGAATGACATGATATGCGTGCGTGGATGTCTATTGGAAGGAAGATAGATTACAATCTCAGGGATAAGAAGAAGCTTGTTGTGGAACTGGGTACACTTTGAGCTCCGTATAATGTGTGTCAGTTCAGGCATGTCGATTATCGGAGTATCAGTGGTGGGATAAATGACGAGAAATGTCTTGGAGTCTAATCTCTAAGAAAGGTCTTAGTGTTCCTTAAGCTCATGACAGCACAGGATCTCAGTTGCTTAGTTTTGCATATTAGCCATTCACCATTGCCACTTGTTTTCATACAGGAAGATACGTCAGGTGAAGACTGCAGTCGCCGAACTGAAGTCAAATATTCTTCAAATCTGTGAAATCTCACTACCCTGAACCTGTATAAATGACGTCAGTTTTGACTTTCGTTTAAGTACTGAGTTTTTCACCTCCCATTGGTACATCTTTCATAAGAGTAGCGATGATAGACTCGATGTCCTGGCTAAAATGTCCCACTGTGGCCCTTTCCCTTCTGGTCTCCCAATCATACCCGATGTCAAATCGGTGAATCCTCTCCTGGCCCTTCACCACCTTAGCTACTGCGTGGTGAGCGTACTGGCTCAGAATGGCCGCTGTCATTGGCTGGGTGCTACACAGTGCTGGTGGTTCGAGTGGCTGCCCGTTGGTTTTGTAAAGCGCTTTGAGTGTCTTGAAAAGCACTATATAAATATAGCAGTCATTGTCCTGAGAAGGATAGACCAGTGATTCAAAACCTCCAATCAACCCAGCAGCTAAAATAATATTATAAAATAATTTACCAAAACAAAATACACTTCATATTGCAAACCAAAAGAGACTCATGGCATCTCTCAGTGATGCAAAGCCACAACTGACTTAAAATGGTTTGTTCCTTGCATGTCTTTAGAAAGCTTTACTAGAACTATATTTAAACAAGGCTGACTTCTGCTTCTTCACAGCTTTTATATTTGACCCTCAAGGCTCTAATCGGTCACACGTACCTTTACATCTCTTCAAAGCCTCACTATGAGAGATGTTTTTCCCCATCAACACCAAAGCTGGTCATTTTATTTATTTGGGAGTCTTTAAATCTTCTCCTTGGCATTTGTAGTTTTCAGATAATGAGATAAGAAAAGGAAACGGAAAGTCCGCATGCAACTGTGCGCTTTGCTGTCGTAAAACAGATGGCTGCTTAGTTGTCCATGCAGTGCATAGCGCCCCATCCAGCTTTTACTGCTAGGAGAATCATCAGGGAGCCATTGCAAGAAATTAACAGGTATGCATTTAGGAGATGCAGCACTTGATTTCTGTACAGCGTCTAACGAGCGCTAGGAGCTGCCAAGTAATTACCTAGTAATACCAGAGCGCTGCATGTGGAACAAGATGCAGATCAGAAAAATACCCCCTCCTATTTTCTTTTAATGGAAACTTGACCTTGCATTGTTTTTGTGGTCTTGTTATACACGTTTAAGGACTCACTTCCCTGGTTCGTTTGGCACGACTGTTACGTCCTCACACTTGCCAAGCGACACAAAGGGGGGTGAAAGGTGGCAGATTCACCCCTAGCACCAGGATGGGGCAAAAACAATCTCTCTGTGGGACCTGAGATTGTATTCTTGGCTAGATACCTTTTCATAGCCAGCTCCCTTACAATATATGTATGATGTTCTAGCAGCTGCTCCTGCATTTCCGTAGAGTCCCTGGAGTCATATTGTCACTGTAGAGCTTATGAAAAAGCAGCAGCAGTAGCAGTAGCAGTAGCAGTAATTTAAGTTAAATAAACTGATTTTTTTTTTTTTACCGTAACTATTATTAGTTTAAAATGCTCGGGAATGGTCCAAAAACGCATCTAAAGCCACTGATCTGCAGCTGATTAATTGTGAGAATGTTTTAAATGTTTCATAAAAATACTATGTGGGTCACTTTCGTTTCAAATTCCAAGAGACACGAGTGCTTCAGGACATAGCGGGAAGTCGCCGTGTCAGGTGGCTGTCTCAAAGCAAACGAACCCAAGGCTCTGTGCCCTTTCGATAATGAGTTTCAATGACGCTGGGCAGAGATGTATTTGGGAAGCACGGTGATGTTTCACCGCTTCCTGTTTCCCACGCTGCATCTGTAGACTCACCCAGATCCGTTTCCCCTGTTACCTTCATTCAGTTTTTATAACTAAATCTTCGCCAGGTTTAAACAATTTAAAACACGTTACCTTCGTTTGGGGACCCAACAAAGATAAAAATGATAAAGTAGATTCAAACTAAACTCAGTGCTGTAGTTAAGTGCCATTTTCATACATTAGTCAAAAGTAGCATCTTTTTGGGTCGTAGCCATGGCAACAGAGACCACATCCACGTATAATTGGTTTAGGAAACTGAAGGGAAACTGGCGTATTTGTTTAATGGCGCCAGGGATTTTTTGTGTACATTCTGGTGTGTGTCTTAGAAAAATATACATCCAGTGCTCCTTAACTTGAGAGGGGGTGCGATCCCCCCCCACCCAACAGAAGCTGCTCCCAGCAATACGGTCTTACTGGTGCTTAGATGCACACGACGTTTAGAACAATAGATCATGGCTGTGCAGCAAAACTCAAGGTCTCCGCCGGTCCCAGTGGGCTTAGCAGGGATACCGGTGACATTCCCAATGCCATCAGCATCACTGGCCAGCTCTGCTGTTTCACTGACTTTGCTGATCAAGCTGCAATCCTGACTGGCTCAGTGTATCTGGGAGGGAAAAAATAAACACTAATTGTTTCTGGCCAGTTGCTGAACCTGATGATTTGCAGCCGTATTTCTAGGTTATTGAGAATCATGCTTTCATCCAATAGAGGGACTAAATTTAAAATTTCAAGAGCTAAAAAGATGTGTTTCGTTACTACAATTGTCCATTGGCCTGCTATGATTACGTAATCGTGTTTGTGACAATGCATGAGGCGTTTCTTTTTTTAACTCATCTCAAATCCAACCTATTGATCAGCTCCAATTTTGTGACGTGATTAATGCTATTTCTCTACAGGAACCAGCTTTCTCCTGCGCAGCACCATTATGTTCACCTTTCTGTCAGGCCAAAAGTTAAACGATGCTCTCCGGAGACAAGAAGCCCCTGTCTGATTTAGAAAAGCCATTTAACTGTGAGCCTGGATTCTAGGATGGAAAGATAGTCCTGGATCTATGTTTGGTAATGACATGGTTTCCATTAAATTGCCATTTGGTACAGCTTGCAGGTCTAGTACACCCGAGCATCCACGTCAAAACAGCTCTGTAGGAGACAGGAGGGTACTTTATCACACAGTATTTGTAATCTATGATGTCCAGCCCTCTGAAGTTGCAGACAGATAAAGCGATTTGGCCTGTTAAACAACATCTCTTCTCACCATGTTTTTAGAAAGATATTTCTGGAGCATTCCCCATTAGAAAGTGGCTGTTGTCAAATTCAGTTTACTTTCATACACATACACCATTGAACTATTATTAATGGCAGTACATGTTAACATTTATGTTAATCATTTAGGCACTCAAATATCTCAGTACATCTTTCAGCATGACCTATGATTCAATACATCACAGGCCCAGAGCCCGGTATTATATTTGATAGGTAATATTTCTACTCGTGGGAAGCAATTGACTTTTCTAAGTGAAGTATCTTTTTAATAAGTTGTGTATTAGTGACTAGCTTTTTTTTTTTACTATTCAGCTGAACTGTAACATTTCAAGAATAGAGTAAGTGAAATAGTGGACAATGTTCACCTTGTACAGAAATAAAAATTAATGTAGGCAACCCAAAATTACTTTTAGGCTCATTGCAACACTGGACTGGATGGATGGATGGATGGATGGATGGATGGATGGATGGATGGATGGATGGAAGGAAGGACAGAAGGAAGGAAGGAAGCAGAGGTCACTTTACTTATGATGTTCCTTGTCGATATTATTATCCATCCCTAACTGGAAAACTGACCCTGCAGTCTAGCAGACTGTTGACATGCTAGAGTTAGCACCTCTGTAATGAACCAAAAATACCCCCATATCCCTTGTGTGTCTAACCAGGGAGCAATGGGCAATTTGAGATATCAGTTGGCCTTATGATATCTGAATCTAAAATGTTTGAGTGTGTTTTCAAAATAACAAATGAAGTTTTTATACAATGACAATGAGTACACAAAACGAAAAATTTCTCTGGTGGTCATTGTAGTCTTAATGAGGTATAGAAAATATTTTATGCTTTTTAGTGCAGATTTCGTGAACTTCGCAATTAAGACAATTTGAATAACCGTAGGGTGCTCAGTATGTTCTACAGAAAATAAATAAAGTAATCTTAACAAGATTTTTTTCCCCGAGATTCATGTTGCAGTGCAACAAAGGAAACAGTGCAACGTTGTCACGATAGCTGACATCACAGATACCACTAAGTGTCTCGTATAGTCTGAAATGTTGTATAAATCCCTATTAGATTTTTGCAGTTTTAATTCTATTAATGACTTTACAGAAATTAATCATTTAAATAGAACATAACAAATGAAGAATATTAAGAGTAAAAAAAGTTGCATTCAAATATAAATACTGGCTCATTTATATGAAGTGCAAACAGTTACGTTTCATCTATAAAAATAGAACAATTATTAAATAGTAATAGAGAGGCGTAAATAACAATGATTCACACTTACATTCCCTTCGTCCCGTAGTTGTTGTAGAATTCCATGTGATTGCAGGCTTGAATCCAACCCACAGTCCAAGTCTCTTTACCAGCCACGGGCGGAACCAGCACCCGGGCTGAGGCTCGAAAGTGCGGTGTCCGATATCGCAGAACCACGCCAGAGGACTCGTCGATGCTGGTGGGATTGGAATCGATGGAAGAATTCACTTCGAGCACGATGATACTTTCGCGGAAACTCTTGGGTTTACACCTAATACTCTGGATACAGCCCATCGCATTAAATATAAATAAAATCCACAAGAACGTCTTGCTGTCTGCAGGGGAAAGAAGCATTTAAGTTGTAATAAATGTACTTGTCTTTAAAAAAAAAAAATCTATCCACACTCACACAAGACAGTCACTCTTGGCAATTAGGTGATTTTTTTAGTAGCTGTGTTTTTACACGCTAAAATGTGCGGTCGTTGTTGTCTTCGGAAAGGTTGTGCATCCCAGATGATTCTCTTTGTGTTTTTTCATGATTTTTCAGTTAAACGGACCGAAAGATGAACATCCGCATGCTTTCCGCTTTTCTTTGCTTGCTTGTGCTGTACAACAGAAAGCTCTGATGTAAGTTTCTTTTCCGTTTCAAGCGGCTTCCTCCATCAGTTGCAGTAGGTTCTCAGCCTATCATCTGACTTGCACGCAGGCTTGCAGACTCTCGATGGTTTTTTTGTTTTTATAATGTTTAACATGCACTTTGCTAACATGCACCTTGCAGCTATCTATTTTTGTATTGCTACAAAGCAAAATTAACTTATTGTAGCGTACACATAAATAACCGAAATCCAGCGTAAGGTTCCGGCATTACACTGAGCCCTCTATCCAACTACTTTTGTTTTAATTAATAATCACCATTGTATTTTAATTAACGCGCATATCATACATTCATTAACTCACGCGAGAAACGGATAATTTCACGTTTGGTGGTGAACGCGTGTTATTCTTCTGGCACGTAATTTACTCACTAATAATAGTTTACATGTCGTTTTAAATATATCACAATCAGACTGATGACATTCGAGCATACTTTAAAAATGCCGTCCACCGTCCTAATGTCGTGTTTCGCCAGCTATGAGAACCTAAACATCAAACGCACAAAAAACAAATCTTTATAACTTACGCGCTTAAACAAAAACACTAGTTATATTCATATTGTTTACAGCATTAAAAAAATAAGCTGTCATAACATATAATGTGGCCGTCGCTATTATAAAAAAGTTCTAAATTCCTGCATGTTCAAAACTGCAACATCCACCAAACAGATGCATAGGCCTTAGCTGAATTCTTTTATGTTGGGACACTGTACTTCATAAAAAACAGCATTAGTTAATAGCATGATCGGTAGTTTAAATGGCATCTCTCCATAAGGTCCTGCTTTAGGGTCCAACGAAAGGACTAGACAGTGAAACGAGCAATATACACTGTCTCTGTAAATTCTGCAGTCGCATTTGTTTGTAAATAAATAAAACATACAGAACAGTTGTCCGCTGAATTAGGCTGAGTATAAATAGAGTAAATTTAGTTCACCAAACTATTCAGTCCAAAACGCGTGTACTAAGGGACATCAGAGCAATTACGTTATCATCCCGATCTTTGAAGAAACGGACGTCTTCTTGTCTTCTTGCAATGAATTATAATATCCTGTCAAGCTGCCATAAACTTAAATGTATTTCACGGTACAACACTGCAATATCCAAAGGCAACCAGGTCAACTTTCCCTTCTCTGTTTGTATCTATTTCCTGCAGAAAATTAATTGAAATGAGGAGTCTGGTGCTGTTGAGAAATTTCTGGTCGGCAGTCCATATTTCTTCTTGCATCTAAGCAGCATTTCATAGATAAATGCCGAACAGTCCTTCATTCCACTGCCGGAGTCCCATCGCAGCTACAGCAGGTTCCCTCTTCTGTAAGTGTATATCGGATACTGGAGCTGCAGCTCTTTTATTCAATTAGCTTTGAAGCGACACTTCCCTTAGGTAATAGTGGCATTCTGGGAAATGTAGTTCTTGACACACCACTCCGAGCGCAATTGATACTTTATTGTACATTAACTATGATTTACAAATCGTTCATCTAAAGCATCTGTCTTGGTAGTTGCACGTTTTAAGGTTTTATTAACCCAGCTTTGTATATTACATTTATTTCAGAATAATATATACTATATAAACCGTATACTGAGTAACTATGTAATACCAAATATAAATACATCAACGTTATTTATCATTTTTAAATGTTTACACTACCTTACTTAATCCTACTCTGTTACAGGTTGTCCGTTTTTAATCATATGAAAATATACTATTTTTTAACCTATCATATTAATATATTTAAAACCTTGGCCACGAGTGCGATAATCTTATCAATATTAATATTTACTAAGATTATATGAGGAGTACCTAAACAGCGTGTTTTGTATAATGTATATTTTTTATTTAAGTTTTGATGGAGAAATGTACCTAAATTGGCAACAATGCATGGAGTAAGCAGATAAATATAAGCAATATCACAGATAACACAGACACAATAATACAGATACATTGTTTAACTAACGTGAGATTGAACCATTTGCCGTCGGTATGAGCATTCCCGTCTCCCGTCGTCCATTTTTCGTTTAAGCACCATGGAGAACTCCTAACTGGAGCTGAGGGCGCCAGGGGGAGGAGAAGGGGCGGAGTGGTCTGGTATTGCAGGGAAAAAGCGGAATGCGAGTACGATATGGACACTGCTGGTTAGTGCAATTTTAAAATTCTTCAGTGCTCCTGCGCTGCCATCAAAGCGAGGCAGACGACACTAATACTGCGACAGGGATCTGTGTAGGCATCAGTAAAAATAGAAATTCCTGCTGCGTTCTCCGCATGCCACGCGTAACTGGGATCGCTCCATACCAGCACCGCGTCGGGAGATCCAGGTGACAGACAGTTCGCTATAAAAACAGAATAGGGCGTTGCGATAACAACTGTTATTCATGTCAATGTCAGGACTTTGGCTAACTGAAACTGCGTAACTAGAAATAAAACGCGTGTAATAACGTAATATTAAGGGGGAAAAGTCACACTGACGTCCTGGTTCTAAATTGGAAAAAATACAGCTCCCAACATGCCCCACAACGCCAAAGCGACGATGTACGAAATGGTCAAGTAGTAAAATACCCCGGCTCTTCCAGATGCCTAAAGCCTCTCAGAAGGTCGGTGGCTTCAGAAATTGACTTCATTTTCTTTTTTCCCATCCTAAACACACGCCAACTGGATTGGCCAGAGCAACTGCCTGTCACCATACTCCATTCCGTCTCGGAGAGAAGAATTAACTGCAACGCGCGCATGCATGTCATCCTGTCTAAGTATATCTGAGTTAGGATTTGATCAGAGATTGAAGACAGATTGTCGGAACACGGCAGATATTTGCCTGGGACTAATATCCTTACAGAGGGAGGGCGAATACTTTAACAGCAGCTGATAAACAGAGAGATAAGGGGAAAGTTTTGAACAACAATGCCTGCAAATCAACACAGGTCCAGAACTCGAGATCGAAACAATATCCTCAACAGACCGGAGTTTATGTCTCTGAATCAACCGCTCAGGACGAACAGCGCGGAGATGCGCGGCTCCGCAAGGCGACCGGGCCAAGCGGCGAGGCAGCAGCAGAATCTGCAAGCCGAGCATCCCCCCCGTGAGCCGGTCGACAGCGCCAGGGAGCGCCGGGAGTCACTGAAGCTGCCGGAGGAAGACTGTATGCAGCTCAACCCCACCTTCAAAGGCATAGCCATGAACTCTCTCTTAGCGATCGACATCTGCCTGTCCAAGCGGCTCGGCGTCTGCGCCTACACGTCCTCCTCTTGGGGAAGCGTCCGGTCCATAGTAACGCTTCTGGCGCTCACGGGGCACGGAATCACGTGGATCCTCGGGACTCTCCTCTGTCTCACTAAGAGCAACACGTTGGCGGGACAGGAGGTCCTGGTCAATCTGCTTCTGGGTAAATAAACGAACACGCTATTTATTATAATATTGTAACATAATCGACTTTAATCGAAAACTGTACAGTGAATTATTTTGCAAACCAACTTCGGTACATCTGGACGTAGAAAGGTACCTAAAGATCTATTCACCTTGTTATATCAAAAGTTTTCCAGTAATAACCTTATGAGGGCTAAAACTGTTGTACTCTTGAGGAAAGGATTTTCACCTGAATGTCCTTAGTAAGCATATCCGATTATATTCTTACTCTTAAAAGGGGGGATGTACAAAAATGCATGAAAGCATCTGCTCAGCAAGTAAAATGGCACCAAGGAAGATATATGTTCTGGCATTTCAGTCAAAGCAAATCCAATGCATTAAATTGAAAGCATGTTCGTTTCTCAACAGCAGCTAAACTGGTAAAAAGCTGGCCTCAGAGATAAGCCTTAAAAAGGCCGTCTTGATTTTTTTTTTTCTGTATGTGGGGTGCTGCAGTCAGAGTCTCACTTTGTGAACTGCAATTCATCCTTTGTCGCATTATTTGTGATTAGCTGGATGTATTTGGCTTTGCGAGGAACGGCCCATCCTCTGGGCGCTGTGTGTTTTGCGTTATCCTCCGGCTGCACTCTGCAGCAGCGTGACTCTGAGTTACACGGTGCCCTTTTCCTGCGTGTCAAAGTCAGGCCGCTCATGCCTGCGGGGTGTTAAAGTTGGCTCTCTCTATGCAGCCAGCGTCCTGTGGTTTATTTTTGCTTCCTCCTTGTTGCCTAGCTGCAGATGATGGCGGAGAGGGTGGTCGTTGTGTTCCGTCGATTGAAGCCATAGCGACGCTGAATTACGAAGTGCGCTCCGCGCTGAAGGTTATTGCTAGTTAACGTCGAAGCACGTTATTCGTCGCAATAATTCCCGGAGTGAATGGGGGTATTCTGTTAAGGTCCTTTTTATAATGGCTGTGGAAGGATGATTCAGTATAGGTATACAATTATTAACAATCATTCTCAAGTCACATTTAAGCATTTAAAATTATCCCCCTAAGCACCGAGGGAGTGTGTCAGACAAAATTTTACAACTAGAATCAAAGCCCTTATACATTTGTTCATCTATACAGCTTCCATAACTGCGTTAGTAGTCTAGGACAGGGTCACTGCGACTGGGGCCTAACACAGGAAGTACAGGGCATGAGAACGGACACCCAAACCAATGTGTGTTGTGTGAAATGGTCATTTATAACAGAGTGTAATTGTTACCATATATGGTTAAAAACAAATTCTTATAATAGTAAAATTTTTAGAGCATCTTATTAGTCGCTCACTTGCAAGTATTTGCCCTGAACTGGTCTGTCCTCTGTTTCATGGGAGAGACTCCAGACTCACCCTTTACTGGATAAATAAGTACGTAAGATGGATGGATTGATAGATAGGGAGACTTGTGGTGCATTGTTTATTACAGGAACCAAACTTTATCCATCCCCCAATATACAATGATACATCTGCTTTTATTAAATTTCTGAAAGGTTTCAAAGTTGCCATGCAACCTATAAAGAATACAGAGTTCTGGTACATATGAGATTAATTAAAATCCTTTCCAGCCTTGTCCATATTAGGGTAGTATTTGCAGAAATAGAATATTTTTGTTAATCATTCATGCTGAAATTCTAAGGCAATCTGTCTGATCCCAAGTGGTGCTCTATTGTTCTGCTTGTGTCCACAATGTTTCTAATGTGCTGTTTGTTCTGTCATACACTCCTGGCCTGATATTTAAATGAGTACAATGTTCCCCTAGTGATTCTGTGTTCCTGGTTGGGTGTTGTGGGGGGGGGGGGATGTACACGCAGCTTCATATGAGTAGGACAAGTACTTAAGATAAAGGTATCAGTACCCACACAAATGAGTACTACTCTTTTCAGCACCTGAAGATATCGAGCTGTAGAACTTACCCTCCCCTCCTCTGCTGGCCCCCATATCACTTCAGGTTAATAGTGTTATGTTTGGTGAACAATTCCCTTGCAGGAACTAAAAACTCGTGTTCACTGCCCTGCACAAATTCATCCTTTTCGTTCCACTGAAATAAAGGTAGCTGATTATGAGAAAGACCTCGGTGTGTATGTTGATGCTTCCATGTCCCACTCTCGC
>JAODLC010000123.1:4499157-4522784 GCA_026781145.1 Hippopotamyrus pictus | reverse complement strand
GCAGTTGAAGTTCTGTATCAGGCAATAATGGGACGACATTTCACTTTCAAAACTCCAGCAACTGGTCTCCCAAACATTTACAGCCTGTTGTTGAAAGAACAGGTGATGCAACACAGCAGTAAACATGCCCCCGTCCCAATTACTTAATTTCAATATTTCATATGTTGCCTTTGTTCTATTTTCAATTAAATGCAGGTTCATATTGTTTGTAAATCATTGTGCATTGTTTTTATTTACATTTTACACAGCGTCTCAACATTTTTTGGAAACGTGGTTGTACACAGGCAATGCAGTATTTCCATTTCACCATACTGAGACATATTAGCCATTAACATTGTGCTGTGCAAATTTACATTCCCAACTACGGTGCCTCAAAATCAGCCAGTCTGATGTGGAAATCTGTATATAACCCCTGTTTTATTGATACATATTCATATTGATTTATATTCATATCTTTTTGGAAGTTGTGTAGTCGTAATGAGCATCTTGAAGATGATACCCAGAGGGTGTAGAAGAATATGAACTGCAGGAAATTACTTATTATTTTTACATTCCCTGTCCCTTGGTGGAGGGGGGGGGGGTCGCTTAAGTATCAGGAAGCACCAACCTATTCTCCATTTCCCCTCCTTTTTATTCTTCATTCTCCCATTTGTGATGTCATGGTCAACCTCGCGTGTCCTCGGTCCCGACAATGTCAGTCTCTGACATTTGTGTATCTCCGACCTCGTAAATGAATTTTATAAGCATAAGTATTGTATCCCATCCTGAGGTTCAAGCAGGAAGGGGTGCTGCGGAGTGGGGGGGTGTACCCGCTCTCACACTTAAGCAAAGTGGCTCCCCAGTATCATTTATTTAAAGCTACAGCTTAATCTTCGGGGCGGAGCGTGGTCACGTGTCAGCCTGGGTTCACTCCAGACCAACCGCGTATCTCTGACATTCGGCCAGCTGTCTCGGACGGCATGCCCCCCTCCCCCCCCCAGCATTGCCGGTCAGGTGTCCCCGCTGGCCACTGACCTGCCCCAGCTTTCTGCCAATGCCGATGGCAGCGTGGGACACAGACGGGAGGGTCGGCCTGCTCAGCCTCTCCAAGCTATTGCTGCCAGGACAGCAGCTGTGTAATTTGTCAAGGCGTTTGCCTTTGTTGTGATTATCTCCCTCTCTGCGCTGGCACAGATATTTGGCCTTGTTTATTTTATGAGGCTGCTTCTCGCTTGCAGTCCAGTTCACCCACTGTTCCCATGACATTTACATTAATTTAATTTATATGTGTCTTATTCTGGTGCATTTTCACTGGACACTTTTGGCTCTCCTGCATATTGTTTTGGGCCAGGAGAGCGATTAACGGCGAATGCGCAGAAACGCTGAAGTATATCAAACGAGCCAGTCTGCATATTGATGATTTAAGTCTCGAGCTGGGAAATTTGCAGCACATCCACCAGGTGAACAAAATATTGGTGTTCGTTTTGGGAAATCAAGAGTGTAGGTATGGCGCCGAGCTCCGGTGAGGGGAGAGCTTATCTCGCTCAGCTGAAACGACACCACCGGCTCTGATATGTTCTGATTGCCCAGACTCAGCATCTGTCTCGCAGATTTACTGAGATGGCAGGGAGTAAGGTGCAGGAGCATGCGTTTTTATGCAGTCTTGGATTAAAGGCTGACGGGGCAGTTTGCATTCCGCTGCCTGTGTGCGATATCAGCACGTCACCAAGAACCTGCTGCCCAGGAGAGATGACTTCATGCAGTTTCCATGTAGGCGGGAAAAGGGGTGGGATCATTGGGATGGGATGGGAATACATAGCCAATCACCACCCAGTATCACTCACATATGCAAATGTAGAGCAATGATGCTTTATTTGCCTTTTGCACAAGTACAGGTACATTAAAATGCTTGTTCCCACTGCATATCCATTCTTCTTATCACGGGATTAGCCATTTATTTGGTGCCCCACAAACATTTTGGGGGTGTTAAGAGCCTTACTCAAAGGCCCGATGGACATGCAACTACTCTGCCGAGGATGGGATTCAAGCTGATGACCACCCGGTTATGTAGCTCTGTGTGTACTCTGCCTATGATCAGAAGATCTTTGATTTCAAGCCCATGGCTGGTAGAGTGTCGCTAACCCATTTGCTCCAGGGACACTCTCTAAAACTGTGTTGGGAGTTCTGTGATTGACATCACTCAGAGCCAATGAAAATGGGGAGATACTGCACTGCACCCACCACTGCTGGCACTGACAGCTAGTTAACAGTGCGAGAAATCGCATCTTTAAACAATCAGCCTTAAATCCTCTTAAGTCTGTGTTTTAATATCGTTATTTTTTTCTAAAACACTAGCTGTCAACAAAATCTTTTCTTTATTTTTCTCCTTTGTATTTTTGATTGATTGAAATTTCCATAAAACAGTTTTAAAAATGATAATAAAAGAAATACGTCTATATGTTTAAATGACGTAAAATAAAAATATATACGTACACGTCCTTAGTGACAAGCATATTGGCTTTTGTGGAAGATTCTCTTGGGACACTTTAGAGATTAAGCTGTACGCTTGTGTGCTTGAGCCAAATACCGAAATGTTTCTCAGCGTCATTTGCTGAGAGCGGGTCAAAGAAGTACAAATGTAACACAACTGGGCTGAACATATAAAGGCAGTTATAAGATGGTACCAATGATATGGGGAGAAAATGGAACATGGGAATCTTTGAATATGGGAAGCTGATGAATGGATCTTCCTATAAGGCCCTGGGTTTTACCAAAAATATACAATCACAAATATAACATTTGCACTGCATGGTTTCAGAAGCACATACTGTACTTGGGTAGTACTTAGAATACATTAATCAAAAATCATTTCAGCAGCGTGCACTTGTAAATATTTAGGTCAGTCCTATAGACGACCTTTCATTATGATTTTAAGTGTACACTTCCAAAACAGTACTGGACTAGGTACTATTTCACTGTATGCTGATTAAACGGTATAGTAATGTTTTACGAAGATATGTTTCCCATTGTTACTCTGCCTTTAAAGATATAGTTCTCTATTTAGGGTTTTTCTTAAATTTTGTTTTAGTTTTTCTATTGAAATGATAGGACAGGATCCAGAACCCCTGAAATCCTAAACAGGACAAGTGGTTTCAGAAAATAGATGGATGGGTGGATGAATGGATGGATGATTTGACATTTACACATTAATATAATTAATATTAATTATAATTAATAACACTTCTCTGTAATTCTACGTTAAACTTGCATTACATTTCATTGTGCTAGGAGTGCAATGACAATAAATATTCTATTCTATTCTATTCTATTCTATTCTATTGTTTGCGATAGTTGCATGAGTAATTTTAAGGTTAACTGTGTGTATCTGGCTCACACCAACAAAAACAATTAACATTTTGTTTGACTGCTATATTGCATAATCCCCTTTTTTGCTGCCTGTATGCAGTTTTCGTGCCCGCGGCCTGCTGACGTTCGCGGCGCAACCACGCCCCCTAGACAGGAAAGCGGCCTACTGCAGGACACCTCGATGCCTGAGCGCCGCTAAAAAAACGAGACATTTCTAACGTTCATATTAAACAGGACAGCGATTTATTTTTGCACCAAACTAATGAAAGTAAATGTGCATGCAAACTTGAACTATACACAGAGGTCTTTTTAACAGTCACAACACAGTATGCAGGGTTAATCTTTCGTTGTCAGTTTAGTTGGTGTTGGCGTGACCTTTCCGCAACTTTTCACTTGTCAATACCTTTTTCCTCACTTTTTCGAGTGCGTGGGCGGTGATGTGTGTCCTAAAAGCACCCATCATTTCCCCGCTCTCCAGCAAACCCGGAATCTTAGCGGAAAGGTTTATATTTTTTATTACATTTCTGAGCTATGTCGTTATGTGACGCGTTGCGATTTTCTCAGCTGCCGCAGGCTCTTTCAGATAAAGCCTTATAACGTCTGCCCGGTCTTGACTAAAGAAATAATTAAGAAATAATAAATAAACAAATACAACCGTTATACATGTGTTGTTTCAGTGCTACTGCGTTATTTGTCAGTGAACTGACAGTCCAACAGAACAAAACCCATGATCTGCAGTATATATATGGATTTGGTGTCTGGGAAATTAAGTGAGAAAAAAATCTATTAAACAAACAATATGAAAGGTTATAAAATGTTATTAAGTTTAAACTATTCTACTGAGTGAGCAAAGCAAAAATACGGTAATACTAATATATATTTTTTTTTAATTATAAAATATTCATAAATCAGTCTACTGGTATATATATGCATAATACTTCAGAGTTTTGAACTTTGGAAAGGTTTAGCACAAAAATGTGAATTGCCAGCATCAGCAAACTACCTTTAAAATGTCCTTATTATGTTGACAAACAAGATGGAGGAAGGCTTTTTGACGCAGTTGTTCGTGCTTTAGTTACGTTGCCCCACGGGGCAGAGGAAAAGAAGTTAAAATTCTATTACAGTACTCATTATAAGGAATTTATTATTAATATCATGCTTTTTCATTATAGCCGGTATTGTTATCACGAAATGATTAGCCTGAGGCAGATATTACAGGAGACAAGACAGCTGGATCAGTTTTTTATGTATTAAATATTAGTTAATTAAACATACGCTTCTGTGCAAAAATTATTCGTTTGCTTGCCGGTGAAGTGCGCTGGTCCGCAGAATAACCGTAACGTCTCGGCGGGAACACTAGGCGTCGCTGTTCGTTTCGTGCCGCACATGAGAAGGCGACCGCGCAGTCGGGTAACAGGATTTACATTTTTCAGGCCGGGCAGGTCCCTTCAGAACAACAGATGTAGGCTGAATATTACGGATAGGATAGAAAAAGAGCCAGGGGAATAATCTCCATCCATCCTACTCGGTAACCCTGTCAGTCGGGAAAAACAAAGTATATTTGAAATAAGACAACGTTTGCGCGTCAAACCGGTAAGTTCTCGGTTGGCATTTCTGCATCTGCAAGAGGAAAGGGAAGGTTTAATAGGGCCTCCTCTGCCTTGTTTTTTGTTGCTTTGTTCTGGGTAGCAGCCATTTTTAATCGTCTTGTCCTTTATTTCCCGTCTTCCGCGCTTCAAGGTTTGTGTATAAAACGGGTTCACCGTTCAGATGTGAGGTCTGCTGTTCTGGGGGCTTGCGGATATTTCGTCCCTGAAGTGCCAAAGCCGGCTCCCCGGTTAGTCGGCCACTCTTTGTATTTCTACTGGTGGGGGAGGAGGGGGAAAAAAACACTTTACTGGTTGTCGTGAGCTGCTCGCGAGAAAGTGGCTGGCCGACTTAGCCGGCTAAGTAAGCGGCCTGCAGGTAAAGCTGGCATCGCGAAGCGGCGGCGGCGCAGTAATTTCCCCCTGATAAATGACTTGTCATCCCGTAGCAAGACCGATTTAATGCTGACTGACCGGCCTCGGATCCTGATTTGCCTGTGGTGCAACCGCGCCGCTTTACGAGCTTTTCGCCCGACAGCCAGCGATACACCGCCGCAGATAAAGGTGAAAGCCGACGGTCAGACGGCTTAGCCTGATTTATCCGGGCAGAATAATAACCCAGCCATTTTAAAAATAACTAAGCCAGCCGTTCCCGGCCATGGCTGCTGCGGCCACTTGCGCCGGGCGGCAATGGCAGCGGGCCCCGATTAAGATTAATCCTTGTATTTATCCACTGCGTCGTTTTTTAATATTATAAAGCCCATAGCCTCGTCGGGGAAAGCTGTCGACCTCGGCGTTGTAGTAACGAAACGCCCTTAGGTGTTGGATGGCAGATATCTAGGTGCATCGGATTACATAATAGTTGGTAGGTATCACCGCCGCCGCGGAGACAGCGACGGAAACCTACGATCTGCATCAGGCTAAGCCGACCCTACGTGTCCACCCTCCACGATGTTCCAGGTTTAATGCCTGCCGTCCCGTACCTTTTAACCTGCCCCCAGAACCTGACGGAACGTATCCTCCGGTTGCCGCAGTCGTTCGTACCACCCGGTGGTGGGGTGCTTATTTAAGCCGTGTGGCGGAGGGGGGGGGGACGTTAAGAGAGGCCTGAGCCGCTTGCGTTTAGGAAAGCGGCATGTCTCACTGTGCAGGCCCGGGCGTCGGCCCCAGCGGGTGTGAAGGCCGCGATGACCCCCCCCCCCCCCCAGCCCAGAACAGTACCGGTGCCGCCTGCTCCGTACCCTTACTTCCGTGGGCCGTATGATACAAAACCACGGTTGCAGCATTTACGTCTGGCGGGGTGTGTATATCACAAAATAAATGTTTTACACCTCTCATCCTCATGGGTCCTGCCATGGCATTGTGGCGACGGGCAGATGGCTGTGTTCTGACATAAACTCGCGGTTCGGTTGACAAAACCCCGTTTATTTAATGCTGTCACTATTAATGAAATTTTCTTATCCGAGCTGTATGCACGTGCACTTTTACTTGATAAACCGTTTGCATAACGTGTGTGCATTTGTTTCCATTTCTGAGTGAATGTCACGGAAGTCCATTAAGGCAGCTCCCTGACAGTTGTTGTTTTTGATAATTATGTCTAATTTGAGGTCTGTAAACATATATATGCATAATTCAGAGTTTCTTGTATGCAACTTCAAAGCTATTTGCAAGGATCTTTTCTTGGATGGCATCAGTGCCGATGTTAGTCAGTCCTTGACAGTCCTTTAAGGTTACGCATTCAGTGGGGCCCGCAATTCAAAGTTTTTTTTTTATTATTCCCCCCCCTGAAATCAAGCTGCATCTGCTTGCTTATTTGGGATTGATCAAACTTCCTTTTGATGTTCATTTTGGTGTAGGAGACCTAGCCCCTGATGTGGTCCTTCTGTTGGGAAGATCTGGGTTAACATATCTTTACAAAGAGTTGCTCCATCGCATCTGGTTGACAGCATCTCCAACATAAAGGGACCCCGCCCCCATTTCTGCCTCTCGTCTCCATGAACCATGACGGCACAAGGAACCGCCAAGAGTCGCTGTTTCATGTGGGCTGTTTTGTTTAATCTGCGATGAACCTAGTCAGTGTGCTCTTTGTTTTGTGAGGGGTGCTACCTCTCCTGAGTGCTCCTGCTGTGTGCTCTACACCACAGAAGTCCTATGCCGAAAATCAGGCATGCATGGTCATGCTTTCTGACTCCAGACCTGCCGCTATTTGTGCACTGTAGGGTAAAAGGGGCCCTTGCTGTGATGTTCCATGTTTTTTTGAATGCAAGTAGAATCTGACATCTTCAGCCACTGAAAGAGCTCTGTGAATTGACATGCTTGCCTCTCTGGGAATTTGTCCATACGTCCAGTTTGAGTTATGTAAATGCATCGCAACAGAAGTAGTGTCCTTATTGTATTACCGTATCTCTGTTTATTTTTGCAGACCTTTCTAAAAAGAGAATGTGAACATGAGGTTTGGGGTGCAGAATACCTTGTTTAAAACAAAGTGACTGCATTGTTCAGGTTGTTTTTGTCTGCAGTTTTGTTGGTAGCAACAGTCGAGCGTTTCAGTGGACGATTCTGTTTTTCTGGTGTGGAGTATTTTAAGTGTGGATTTTACACCTTCCTTGTCAGAACATTAAGGTCCTTCAGTTTTGATTGGTGTTAGACTTTAGATTTCATAAGTTTTTGAAATCTTTAAAGCTTCACGCTAATCTGTTGCGAAGAGATTCTGATTGTGTTTTGCCTTTTCAGGCAGTGGTAATGTAAGCATACCTTTGATGAAATGCTGCTGTTTGCTTATCTTTTGACAGTAATTTTTTCTCTCTCCCGAGGAACAAAAGGCATACAGGAAGAGGTGCAACGAAAAATTTCCATACTCGATGACATTACATCGCAATGTCCGATCGTTTGGGGCAAATAACCAAGTCCAAGGATGGGAAAAGCAAGTACTCTACTCTCAGCCTGTTTGATAAGTACAAGGGGAAGTCAATAGAAGTTCAGAAATCTACAGGTAAGACCTTACCTGCCCACTCCATTATTATAAAATTAATTTGTCTTATATTTTTATTTAGTGACAGCATGCATTATTATTATTATATTATTATTATATGTATATCATCCAATGTATTAGTAATTCTATGTAATCGTCTATGAAAATGGGAGATGAGTGTTTAATGATGGTCTCATGATCTTTTTTCTGGTGGTGGGGTCAGGGGAGTCTGTATCCTTTTAAGCAAAGTATCTAACGGCAGCTCTCTCCTCCTCCAGTTGTTCCTCGACATGGCCTGCAGAGTCTTGGTAAAGTGGTCCCAGCCCGGCGCATGCCCCCCCCAGCTCACCTGCCGAGCCTGAAGTCCGAGAACAAAGGAAACGATCCCAACGTGATTATCGTGCCCAAAGACGGAACGGGATGGGCAAACAAGCAGGAGCAGCCAGATCAAAAGAGGTGGGGAGGTGGGGGTGGAGATGCCGGTGCTGGGGGGGACCAGGGCTCTGGCGTGTAGGGACTGGGGGGCTTTGCGGTGCAGCTGGCAGAGCTAGCTTTACACCAGTCTGTTCTCTGTACTGCCATGTTTGCTACCCAAGGGGATTCTGAAAGGTACTGTCACATTTGAGTGTCTTTGAGTCGCGTCAGATGACGCTCGATTGACTGAACGACACAAATAACATAATACTGCATTAACCTTGAATGTGATTGTCACCAGACTGAACAGTTGGACAGTAGCTGGCCACTAATTAAATAATGCTAAATGTTTAGCAGCACTCGCGAGTTGCCCTAGTGCGGCTGTGGCTATGCTCACAGCGGTGTGTGTGGGAGTGAAACTGCAGGATTGCAAGACGCTCTGTGTGGATTCATGTGGGCGGGAGTGGGAGTTAAAATGGAGAGAGCTGATTAACTCCTCTTCCATGGTAAATAAGCAGTCCCTTCACCTGCATAGCATGCCATATATGATGTTTTGTGGCAGTCTGGGTAAGGCGGTATCCAGGTGCTCCTCCCTAAATACTCAGGAACCTGGTATGAGAAATGAGTATCGGATCGTGTTTGTTTTCTTCTTTGCATTTATGAACCATAGAGCGTCAGGAAGTATAGCTTTTTTTTATATGTAAAGTCCTAGTCGCAAGCTTTCACACGTGTGGCCCCCCCCCCCCCCAATATTTTGGTTGATTTAGCAACACTTTCTTCAGTACCAGCATTTTCAGGCAGCATGTAGGAGCCATAAAGATTCTCTTCTTGTCCATAAGTTAAATAGAAAACCATGGGATAGGAAAGCTTCCCATTATGTAATCCTTTGGCTGGCGGGGAAAACGTCACCAATCGAAATGCAGGGACTTGATGTAAACTGGCTGCCTTCCGTCGAGAGGAGTTCAGCTGCACCGGTTTCTTTCATATTACGGTGTTCTGGGTTGCCTTTGGTGTTTATTTTGGTGCTCTCTTGGCACCTTTGAGGACTTTGATGGAGTTGTGTGTGTGTGTGTGTCCCCGACAGTTCTACTGCGTCAACAGCACAGCTGCTGGTGTCGCAGCCGCCGCTGGTTTTGCAGAAATCTGTCTCCAGTCTTCAGAAGCC
This sequence comes from Hippopotamyrus pictus, assembly GCA_026781145.1. Classification (NCBI taxonomy): domain Eukaryota; kingdom Metazoa; phylum Chordata; class Actinopteri; order Osteoglossiformes; family Mormyridae; genus Hippopotamyrus; species Hippopotamyrus pictus. The sequence continues at coordinate 4,513,303 of JAODLC010000123.1, read as the reverse complement.
AACGCTGGTGGTCAGCCAGGAGGTGGGTATCTGGTCGACGTGGGATGGTCATGGAGCTGTTGGGCACTCCTCCTGCCAGTTCTCCTTTAGCGACCTAGGGCCTAAACCCATGATTAGCAAGGATGTCCGTGTCTGGCATGTCTGTGTCTAAGGGGAGAGGTGCATTTTAGTTGGGAAGTGCCTCGATGCTGAAGCTGTCTGTGGTGTGGAGTTGAGAGGTGACGGTGAATACGTCAGCGTTTTGATGCCCTTCTGTTAGCTGCTGAAGCAGAGAGGACAGATGCATCATTTCAGGTCATTTTATGGCACTCATCCACTGGCGTACTCGCATGGATACCAATGATCTGCATCGATGTGCATCTGAAGGGAAAATGGGCGTGTTCTGTGTATTATGTGCTGTACCATCTCGCACTGTGATGTATTGATGCATTCCTGGGAACTCAGAACTTGAAAATTTCCATCCCTCCAATTAAATAAAGAATTATTGGAATAGTTGAACAGAATGGATCTGTGATACAAATTCTCCCAAGCGTATTCTAATTCTCCTAACGTTATATGCTAACATAACACAGCGATTCTCACAGATCTGCTAGCAGAAATTAGCATATAGTAAATCATGATATATACCGTGCGAACAGTCAATAAGCATCTTTTCGGTGTTATGTTGCTGTAGCTCTCCAAACCCAGAAATGCCTTTATCGTGGCGTCCTTCTGAAGTGGAAAACTGAAGTGAGCCAGAAATCTACTGTAACTAGTCTTACCGCAGTACAGCTCTGTTCCTGTATGTCAGTGGAAAAGCGCCATTAGGCTCCATGATTGTGTGCTGTATGTGTGTTAATACTATTGTGTACAGCAGACAGGAACTGACCGTGAGCTTTTTTTTTTGTTGTATAGAATACAAATACAGGTGGACCAAAACAATGGGCACAGCTCAATGGAAAGGCAGTAGAACAAGATGGTGAGTCTGCATAGGCACTTTTTGGTGATGAAATCGGGTGAGGTGTTCGTCTGTCATGTTAGACAGAAGGTCAAGGCTCCAGTGTCTTGTCTTGAGGTGACGGCCAGTCTTTTTTTGTCATTTTTGCATGCCACCCTAAGTAAAGCTTGCCCAGTAACTTTCCATTTTTACAGTTGCCTCTGTGTCGCCGCCGTTTCCATGACACAGGTTCAAGGGTCTTAAACCGACTGCAGCCCTTCTCTCACGAGGAATTTCCAACGTTGAAGGCAGCTGGGGAACAGGACAAGGCCGGCAAGGAAAAAAGCGCCTTCGATCTGTCGTATGGGCCAGGACCAAGCCTCCGCCCACAGAGTAAGACCGCTTCCCATTGGCTGGCGGGTTCCCTGGCGTGGTACTGCCAGAAGGGTGGCTCATGGTTCCTGCATCTAATTTCCTGCCTGCAGCACAGGGGAACCTGCATCCGTATTAATCATGTAGATTCTTTCTCAGTGCCCTGGTTGCAGTGCTTCTTGTATTTATTTTGAAGTGGAATATTCATTGTAATTATTGCTTTGCTGAAGTGGTAAAATTTCTGCTGTTCTTTGTTCTGGTGCGTGTTTTCTGATGGCTTGTTGTCAATCATCTTGTTTTGTTGTGGTGTGATATTTTAATATATATTTTTTTTTCATTCTCCCAGATGTGACGAGTTGGAGGGAGGGTGGTGGGAGGAATCTGCACCCCACGACCTCGCCAGCTGCCATCGCCGCTGAACCTGAGGCCAAGAGCGGCGTGGCAGCCGATCCCGCCACAATTCCTCCCCCCGCTGCACCTGCCTCCTCGAATGCCGCCACCCCCTCTACCACCCCTGCTGCCCCCGCAGTCCCGACTCCAGTCTCCGATCCAAAGGATGTCTCCCTTCGCCCGGCGCAGCCCCTTCGCAGGGCCGTGCCCCCCGGCTCCCAGTACCAGCACCACTCCAGCACCACCTACCACGACATGCTGCCTGCCTTTGTGAGTGCCCCGGAACCCAGGCTACGGGGAATGGGGCTGATGCTCTGATACCCAATCAGCCTCCTCGAGTCTCAGATCCAGTTCCTGACATTAATTACAACAAAAGGGTTTATGTTTCTGGATCGTTATTGTTGGGAAACGTGAGATAGACCATCGGCCCATGATCTCAGAAATGCATGTTATGACAAGTGAAGTTATGAAAAGCTCAATATTAAAATCTGATATGTAGGTTCTTTTTTTTTTAACCTGTGATCAGGCCTTGGTTGATTTTTTTTTTCTCCTGTCACCTTTTCAAACAAAACGCAGCCTCTCTTCGGCACAATGCTGAGTGTGATCTTTATATACTTGTCCTCCCACTCAGCACTTGTCTGCCTAATGCCCTGATGTAGAGTTGGGCTCTGCTTGGTGTAACCCATGTGTTCCTTTTAGATGTGTCCCAAAGAGCCCCGTGACCCCTCTGTCTCCACGGAGCATGGATCCACCCCCACGGTCGCCCCGGCCCGTTTCGAAGCCCGGCCTACCTTTCGCCAGCCTTTCCCTGCTGCTGATCCCGTTGGGTGAGGGCTGACACTGATTTGTCCCACAAGATTGGAATGTGATTGAATGGTTGAGACTCTGTGTTGCTGTGCTGGAATATGATTGGAGGGTTGACTGCAGCTGCATTGTTACAGTGTGTGTTAGGGCTCTATGATACTCTGTAGATATAGCTGTGTTTGGTAATCAGGCTCGTGGTCTTTTAAGCTTTTGAATATTGGCGCCATGGTTATGGTAACCCTTGACTTCTTTTAACCAACTTCAACCCTGCAGTGGAGAGGTAAGGAGGGAGAACCGTTTTATCCGTGCCCCCGCTCGACCCTCATCTCGCCCTGTCCACCGCCCTGGTGATCGAGCCCCCCGCCCTGCCATCATCAACCCGGAGGACCTGAAAGACCTGGATGACCTGGATAATGAGTGTGAAGACGGCTGGGCAGGTGACTGCATGTTTTTTTGGGTTGAATTATGAGTGATCACTCCCCTCCCTTTCCTATGTTATAGTATTAGAGGGATTGCTTTTCTTTGTAATTAAATGCAGCACAGTGAAACTTCATTTCGGCACACAGAGGTGTCCGTTTCACATCAATGGAATGAACAGAGAAATAAGGCAGATTCTTGAATGGTCTTATGTTTTCTCTGGAAGTGCAGAAAGCATTCTCATTCTGTGGAACACATCTTACTCCATATGGCTATTTGTGCCCCTTCCCTTTTAGGTCTTCATGAGGAAGTGGATTACAGTGAGAAACTGAAGTTCAGCGATGACGAGGAGGACCATTCTTGTAGTGAGAAGACTAAAAAGTGGTGAGTTCCAGATCTTTCGTTCTACTGGCCCAGCAGACAAATGGCTTGCTTGGATGATGATGTCCTGGGGGATGTTTTTGTTCTTTCTGCTAGTGTAGTTGACTAATTTAATTATAAGTGTGCTAAAGTCAGTGCCTAATGTGTTAGGCTTTGCCGGAGGCCAGATGCTAAAGCCTGTTTGCTGTTCATTTTAATGACACTGTCAATACTGTAGCCTGCTTGGAGAGGTCAGCAGTCACAAGTGACAGGCTGATCTGAAGGGTTTGACCAATCGTGTCTGACAGGGGAGAGTGGGAGCTTTGCCGGGACCGCCAGTCCTCTCACAGTTCGGCCGAGGGGACCTACACCCAGGATGGGCCAGAGGAAGAGGGATATCACCGTTATGTGGAGTCCCACCCCTCCACGAAGCCTGCAGGCCGGTTTCCCCCTGCGGATACGCAGGTACGGCAGAATAGGACTGCTGCCAGTCTCCACTTTTGCCTGTAGGATTCAGGACAGGATGCACCTGGTTCATTTGTATTAGACTGTTTGCATTGTAGAATCAGGTCCACTTCTCATGCAGCGCTTTGCTGTGTTCAGAACCAGCAGAAGGTTACCGCTCCGAGCACCATCCACCGGGGGGAGTCGCTTGAGGAGAAGGACGAGGCGCCTCGGACAGCTCCCTGGGGGAAGTTTGCCTCCACGGAGCTGTCGGAGGCAGTGGAGCGTGCCCGCAGACGTCGCGAGGAAGAGGAGCGGCGTGCCCGCGAGGAGCGCCTGGCTGCCTGCGCCGAGAAGCTCAAGCGGCTGGACGAGAAGTTCGGCAAAACCGAGCGGCTGTCCAGGATAGAGGGAACCGCCAGGGAGGCGGATGGCAGGGAGCCGCCGCTCTCTCCTGCCAAGGACTCACCCCGGATACGCCAGGAGAACTGGCAGTATGGAGCTAAACAAGGTAAACAAGGCCATTTCCCGAGGGCAAGAATGCTGTCTCGGAGCTTCTCCCTTTAGGACATGCTTGCATTGCTTGTTGACTTGTTCTGGTTTTGTGGGGTTTTTTCCCAGTGTCTGCTGCACTGTATCTTGAAACTGTTGTTCCAAGAAAGTCTGTACATATGTTTCTGTGCTCAACATTCCTTGCTGTTCAGTGCACAAGAATTTCCCCCTGGGATCAATAGCTTATCTAATCTAATTTCAAAACCATCCCCTAAAGACCTTATTGGGGATTCCCAATAAATTACATTGTCAACCTGGTCTCTCTTTGCCCGCCAGTCTAGAAATTGTCAGGGTCATTTCATGCTCGCCATTGTGAAATTTGGAAGTGAAAGCCGCAAAACATGACCTAGTGTTCTTTGGCACTGTGACGGTTTTGTTCGTGGACTGAATTCTTCAGGAATTACAAGCTTAGTCAACCGACCCATTGGGTTTCAAATGAATGACTTGTACTTTTTAACCAGAACTGTCGGAGGTACCACCAGAGCCGTGCCCCACCCAGGAGTATCGGGAGGATGAAGGGCCTGGCTCTGGCTACCGCAGCGACGATGACAGGACTGACCCCACCTCTCCCCTCCCTGACTATGGCAAATTCCAGAAGTCTCTCCCCCCTCGCTTTCAGAAGCAGCAGGTGAGCACAGGCTCTGTCACATTCTGTTTAGTTCGCACTAGTGCTCGTTTATTCACGTAGATGTTACTAATGTGCTGTATATGACCCGCCGTTTTCTCTTGGTGAACACTTATGCCTCCCCCCGTTTCTTGCCTTCTGGTGTTTCATCTTTGAAAGATGCCACCCTGTAATCTGTGGTTGTTAATGGTCTCCTGGTTGTGATACCTTGCCCAGCCCATGTTGCATGTTTTGTGCTTTTTCCCCCCTGTCCAGGAGCAGGTGTATAAAATGCAGCACTGGCAGCAGCCATCAGCCCCCTTGGCCCAGTCAGGCAGCACCCACCACCAGCGTGGTTTCTACCCTCCACACATGCTGGGTTTTGACCCGCGCTGGATGATGATGCCCCCTTATGTGGATCCTCGCATGGCACAGGCAGGCTCCCCAGTGGACTTCTACCCTACCGCAGTTCACACTTCAGGTAAACTGGGCCAGTGTTATATTAGCCAGTACAAAATCTAGTTCCCATTTGGGTTCAAAGAAAAATACTTCCCCTGTGTGTTGAGTCGCATAAGGTTGCCTACTACCAATGGGTAACTAATGGTGCCTTTCCACTGCCACCAAGAACTGGGCCATATCCTTGCTGAACTGCAGCGAGACTGTTTTCAATTGTACATGTGCTGACATGGCCCTATCTACTAGCAGCGCAATGTGACTTAACTGTGCTGGTTGCATCACCACCATCTGATTGGTAAAAATGCTGGGCGACGAAAAAGAACCCATGATCTGCGTCAATGTGCATGGATTAGTAGTATCGCTCATCGCAATGTATTGATGCATTCCCGATAACTCAAAACTTAAAAATTTCTAATCTCTTAGAAAAAGTACTATGGAATGGCTGCACGGAATGGATTCTTACTGCAGATTTAGCAGGCTGTTAATTCCACTAGCATTTGATGCTAACATAAAACGGTGATCGTCACAGGTGTGCTAGCAGAAATTATCATATTGTAAGTCGTATGAACAGTAAACAAGCATCTTCTTGGTTTTACGTCATTGTTGCTGTTTCAAACCTGGCAATGCCTTTACCGAGCCGGATCGGGTATGGCCTGGTTCCTGTTTGTCACTGGAAAAGCACCATAAATCATTTGGAAAGAGATCTAAGTGATCATCTGTCTCCTCCTTCTACAGGGATGATGAAGCCCATCATCCAGCAGGACCATCTGAACAGCCCAGGTTCTACCTCAGATGAGGGTTGCCGTCCCAGCATGCTCCAGGAGAGGCGAGCGCCAACTGCCGAACCCTACCCCATCTGGCGCCAGGACAGTTACCCTCCCGCCCCTCCTCGCAGCTTCACTCCCCCCTACCAGAGGCAGCACGAGGGCAAAGACATGAGCTGTCCTGAGAGCAGGTCTGTTGTGCAGACTTGTGTGGTGGTATGTGATTGTGGCTGAGTTAAATCAGATTTTGTAGACAATGGATTCTACTATGAAGAGATTCCAATAGTTTTGAACAAAGGAATTTTCTAAGCTACTGTTTCGTTGATTGCATTTGTTATCTGCAATGGAAAATTTTATTAAAATTTTATTTGTTTGGTATACAGGAGTGAGAGAGAGGGTTCCCAGGAGGACGTGAACAATGATAGAGGAAAGGAGTATGGTGATGTTCTAGAGGAGCCTCCCCATCTTGGCCATCGTCAGAGTCGGTGGGGGGACGTGCCTCTTGGATCCTCCCCAAGGAAGGTGTCTCATGAGGAGGCCATGCCTCCAGCTGCCCAGAAGTGGCCCCGGTCCGGGGAGTCCGACTGCCCAAAACCAGATGCCAAAGAGGTTGGTTACAACAGGCACCACAAGGATAGCATGGGGTCCCGGGATGAAGACTTCAGTTGCCCTGGGAAAGACAAGACTTTCGAGGCTGACCTCTGGAGGAGTGAGAGTCCAAAGAAGGAAGGAAGCATTCAGTCACAATGGTCTGAGCCGGGATCCAGCAAAGGCAGCCAGGCGTCTGAGGCCAGTGGGAGGATCCTGACCCGGAGGACTGGACCCATCAAGAAACCAGTGCTGAAGGCTCTCAAAGTAGATGACAAGGAGAATGAAAAGCCTAAACCAGAGCCAGAGGAGAAGCCTGTTCCTTACCGGCTGGAGAAGGAGGTCCTTACCAATGTGTATGACCTGAAAAAGGACTCCTGTCAACCTTTTGGAAACAGATACCCCCCTGCCCCTCCTGTACCCACACCGGAAGAGAAATCTCCCACTACTTCCAAACCCGAGAAGGCAAACAGCTCCACTGAGGAAGAAGGTAGCTGGGACAATGGGAAGAACCAGGCCAGGGAGAGCCAGGACTCCAGGGATCCCACAGCTCCTCGGCGCAACAATTGGATCTTCATTGATGAGGAACAGGCATTTGCTGGGGTGAGGGGAGTGAGTCGTGGGCGTGGGCGAGGCTTCAGGGAGTTCAGTTCCCGGGGTGGGGCCCGTGGGGGACGGGGAGGGAATGTCTCCAGAGGAGGTTACGGCGTCAACAGCAATGGCCAGAGGATCGGCCGGGGTGGTGGTGGCCCACGGGAATTTGTCAAGGCTGACGACATACAAAGGGGGAAGCCACGGCGACGGAACGTGAGTGAGACCTTGAGCGAGGCTTCGGAGTACGAGGAGCTCCCCAAGCGCCCGCGCCAGAAGGGGACTGAGAACGGGGAGGTGGGATACTCTGAGCCCAGTGGTGTCAGGAAGGTTGTCGACAAGGATTCCTGGAGGTCCAACAAGGTGTACACTGATGACAAGGCTGGCAGTGGTGAGTCCCGTGACAAGGCCAAAAGTACCCGCAGCTTTGGACGTGCCCTCCCACCACGGCTCACGAACGCTGGGTATGGCCGGGGCTTCAGCTCTCGAGAGGTTACCACCTGGAGGGGAAGAGGAGGCCAGTTTGTCGTTAGCCCCTTGCAAGAAAATGGCTATGGTTTTGGCACTGAGACCTATCCCAGAAGACCACTGGATAGAGAGCCTTCCAAATACACTCAGAAGCATGGCAGTCCCTTTACAGAAAACAGAACTGAGGACCGGGGAGGTGAAGGAGACTATTATGTGGAGGCCGATAATTCGGATAACCGACCTCTGAGGCGACGTCGGCCTCCCCGGCAAGACAAACCTCCACGCTTCCGCCGCTTACGGCAGGAGAAGGAGCTTGGATGCCAGTGGAACAGTGAGGAGCATGTCAACGGGGAGTTTGGTAGCACCTGGCCCAGCCGCCCAAAAACTGGAGACGACCCAGGGTCTGGCCACCATCTTGGGGGTCGGGGCCGAGACCATGGCGGCCTCCAGGACCAGACTGAGGATTGGGAGTCTAGCTCTGAAAACAGTGACTTCATCGACCGCCGGGAAAAGTGCGGGGTGCCTTTGCAGGGCGATGTGGCCTCGGATTTGCTACCTGGTGACCTGGGCTCTGGAGAAAAGAGGGAACTTTCCAAGAGGAGCTTTTCAAGCCAGCGCCCCCTGGTGGACCGACAGAACCGCAAAGGGGATCCAGTTGTCATGGAGAGTGGAAAAATGTCCCGGTCATCTGATGTCGTGGCTGTATCAACTTCATCCACCAGGAGCGAAGCTTGGCAAAATGGAATGTCTCCCAGCAGCAAGAGGTAATTGACTAGCCTAGGTAGCTGTTTCTCGATAATTTAGGTCTCGGTCTGTATGTAGTGGAGATCTTAAAGTATGCTTCATCTACTTCCACTAAAGATGAGTATGACCAACAAGGATGCTATTAGAATCTGTTATCTATTTTAGCAGAAACTCTGAGGAGACCTCAGGGATCATCTACAGTGTGGAGCAGCCCAGTGACGTGCCCCAGGGGATCCTCTGTGATTCTGCTGGGAAGAAGATGGAGAAGGACCTTAAGGCTGGGGTGCTGAAAGGAGATAAAGTAGAGCCAGTGTCTCCATACGAGCTGAACAGCTACCCACGTAAGTGCTGCACTGCCTAGCCAGTAGACAGATGGACCCCAGCCACAGGAACACTGCGTGTGAATTCTCTGGCTGCCATGCTGTGCCAGTTCCATCCATGGAAGAACATGAGGCTGGCTTGCTTTAAATGACACGTTATGATGGCAGTTGAATATTTTAAGCCCTTGGTGCTTAAATCTAGTGTTCGTAAGCTGGTAACGTTTAATACAGGCAGATTAGCAATTATGGTCTTGCTGGGTCTTCATCCATTCCTGTGCTGCGCCAGCAGAAGGTGACACTGCAGGGGCAGTGCCCGGTCCAGAGGGTTTCTCGGAGGCACTGTCAAAGAAGCAACGTCGTCCAATGGAAGATGAGCGGAGAAAAAAAGAGCAGGGGTCACCGGTGAGAAATGCAGGGTGGTTGGGGAGGAGGGTTTGGCTTTAGTTTGAGGTTATTGGTGCATTTGTACGAAACATGAGATTTCGCCTTGACGTTTAGGCTACACGTTAACTGTCCTGCATTACGACGTTGGTAGGTGCCAGTGAAGAGCAGAACAATCACATCAAAGATGCCCCCACGCTTTGCAAAGAAACAGGGGAGTCTGTCTATGGAGCAGTCCGAGGAGGTGCTTTCAGCCAGCAATCTGGGCACCGACATCTGGGAAACAAATAGCTCAGGTGAGCGGGTCCAACTGCCAGCTGTCATATCGATGGAGCATTATTCTTATCAGATCTTAAAAGGCAGCAAATATAAGACTAGTCTTGACTGACTACCTCAAGCTGCAAGTGGTCACTGTAACACAAAGGTCCGTCTGCTTCACAGTTGTGGTTTTCAAAGATTTGGCCCATTTTGCTGTATGGCTGTTTTTTTCCCCCCACAGCTCTAACTGTTCAGCCATCAAGTGGTGATGCCTGGACCAAGCCGGTCGTCTACCCTAGCGGCGAGACCAACTCTGAGGTACGCAGTCCTGGTTTGCACCAGTTTCCACCCTGGGTTAAGGCCCGTGTCCTGTCAGCACCCTTCGCCACTCCGTCTGCGCCCTCCTACGCCAGCCACTGTTTCATTCAACTGCCTTTGGATTCGTCGTCTCGTCTCACTGACCCTGGGACCCTGAGAGTCCCTGCTCTGGACAAAGCTCAGTGTGATCATCTAGAACATAGGACATAAGAAATTTACAAACGAGAGGAGGCCATTCAGCCCATCTAGGAAGTTCCCCGTCCCCTCACTGCAAGCGTTAGCTCTCTGCTAACTGCTGTTTTCTCCCCCTGGACCTTTGTTGCCCCTGGCTGGATGGTGCCTACTCTGAAGGAAGATGCCTGAGACTCAGCATAATTAAACCCCAACCTGGACACTAGATTTTAAAAGGCAAAATTTTTAAGCAGCATGAGATTGGATAAAACAAGCAGCATTCAATCTCAACTTGACCTGAAGGGAAAATAGCCATCAAACCAAATTTTCCCCATATTTGCTAATTTAATTGGAGTCTGAAACACGCTTTGTGTTGTGTGTCTATATTCCCAGGTGTTTAAGGGGAGTCAGACTGACAGTGGCATTGACCTGAGTGCTGAGTCTCAGGGTTCCTCTGCCAACTCCTCACAGAGAAGTTCCCCATATGGCACCGTCAAGTCAGTGGAAATCATCACGTCCCACCCCAAACCCAACGGGCCCAAAGTGACCAATCAGATGGGACAGAAGGTGCAGTCAAAATCAGACAAGCCATATGTGCCCCTTAATTTAAGAACAAACCCCCCATACCAATCCTGACCCACTTTAAAAGCACCCTCTGAGTGATGAAGCCTTCTGAGCTTTTCAGTGGACAAGGTGAGGCAGAGAGGGTTGGAGCGCCTTGTCTTGGGCGAGGTCAGGTCTTGGTACATGTCTGGTCTTCATGTTGCCTTGCAGGGTGATGTGCAGGCATGTGTTTTTGGGGAAAATTTCTCTGACTAGCTGTGAAGTCTTGCAATAATCCTGTACAGAAATGTCTGACTTCATAGTTGTACAGAAATTGCATGTCTTTAAGGTAGTGGTCAGGTGGTTTTTAGCTTGGCAGCTATCCTTGGGCTGTCTTCTGTTTCTGATACGCACTTGCAAGTATGTTCCCTAAGATCACACGCCATGAACTTATAGGGAAACATCTCGATGACATCAAACTCTTTTCTACAGTTTGTAGTCTCTTTGCATTGGGTTGTGACGTAAAGGGCCAATCGGTTCTCGCCAGGCTGCCCCTTCATTTCCTGCTTCTTTGTGACCCACTTGACCCAGGATTCGGACGCCGGACCAGAGCAGAGCAAGGAGCACAAGCCAGGTCCAATAGGCAACGAGCGCTCGCTCAAGCACCGCAAAGGCTCAGAGGGCCTGGAGGGGCCCGTGGCCCCTGTGAATGGTGTGGATCTCCATGTGGATGGCGTCATCCCCGTGCCACCCATAGAATTTGGTGTCAGCGCCAAGGACGCCGACTTCAGCCTGCCCCCTGGTGCTGCCACGGTGCCTGCATCCAGCCCAGCTTCTAAGCTTCAGGACGCCCTGGCCAGCAATGTGAGTGATCGGGTGGGCAGTGGTCATCATGTGGGACAAGGTGTTAACTTTGTATTTATAACAATATTTTTGAAAGGAGAAACATGATTTGAAGATGCATATAGCTTGTTCTGTAGGGGGTCCTTGCTCCAGTACTGATGGTTTATCTTCTCACCAGGCTGCCCTCACTCAGGCTGTACCCATGCTCCGCAGGGAGCATCTTCAGCAAGGCATTGGTCTCAACCCCATCTCCTTCCCCAGCGCGGACCTCACACTCAAGGTAGCCAGATTTAGTCACAAGCTAGGTTTGTGTACAGTGTGGTATGCACAATCAACATTGCACTGTTTATTTACAAACCTATGGGATGACCGCTTAGTGCCTGATCAGTCTGAAAAATGACCGAGCTCTTGGGCTGTGCTGTACGGCGTTGTACCTGTGAATGCTCACTTGCCCTGCCCTGCCCTCCTGTCCTGCAGATGGAGTCTGCACGCAAGGCCTGGGAGAACTCCCAGTCCCTGCCGGAGCAAGGCTCCCCAGTGGGGGCGGGCTCTGGGGGCCAGCCAGCCTGCAGTGCCGGCTCCTCCAGTGGGGTCAGCTATAGCTCCTTCGGGGGTGTCTCCATGCCCCCCATGCCTGTGGCATCAGTGGCGCCATCCGTTTCCATGCAAGGTGATGCATGAGCGTGGTGAAAGAAACTATGGCCGTCCCAGCATATGTCACTTTGCATGACTGACCTGTTAATTCTCTGCTGCTGCAGGAAGCCATATTCCCCCCTTGTATCTGGATGGACACGTGTTTCCCAGCCAGCCTCGCCTGGTGCCGCCCATGACGCAACAGCAGAGCTACCAGCAGGTGGGCCAAGGGCAAAACGCGGGCGTGCCTGCCTGCCGGTGTCACGTAGACCCCGACGTTAAGGCGGAGACGGGCTTCTCGCAGCCATCTCTCGTTACTGCTTGGATCTAAAGGGGTCGTTTCCATCCTCCCTGCAGGCTGCCGCTGCCCAGCAGATCCCCATCTCCCTCCACACGTCCCTTCAGGCCCAGGCCCAGATGGGGCTCCGCGGGGGCCTGCCTGTCTCCCAGTCCCAGGAGATGTTCAGCTCCATCCAGCCATTCAGGTAGGTGCCAGCACAGTCAGCCCGGGGAGGGGGGGGGGGGCATTTGAGAACTGGGGGGTTTCAGGCTTATGTGTTGTACAAGATCATTAAATTGCTATAATCATAGAGATATATGGAATTTTTAACTGTGCTTTTCCCTGTGCCCATTGTAAACCCTGCAGGTCCCAGGTCTACATGCACCCCAACCTGTCTCAGCCCAGCCCCATGGTGCTATCAGGCGGAGCCCCCCTGAAGGGGCCTTACTCTGCTTTTCCAGGCATGCAGCCTTCGGAGATGGTCAAGCCCCAGTCGGGCTCCCACTACCAGCCAATGAATGGTAGCCAACCCCTGGTCTACGACGGGCAGATGAACCAGGGCCCAGGCATCGGCACATCTCAGCTCCTGGACAGCCAGCTCATCCAGGTAACTGGTTTTACTTGCTTTTTAATTCTAGTCCTCTGGCAACTGTGACTTTCACTTCACCACTGGCTGTGGACTAGCCAGTGGATAGCATTGTGCTAGCAGTGCTTCATGGGCCGGCGCTAATCTGTAAATTGTCTTGAATTTGCTCTTAAACAGAGTCCCATTCATCAGGAGACTCTGGCGCCCTCCATTCTCCGCTCCTGATGATTCTTGCTGATTCTCTGCCCGTCTCATGCCCCCTCCCAGGTGACCATGCCCCTCCCCGGCTCCCAGCTGCGATATGGCTCTGCGCAGCAGCACCTCATCCTGCCCCAGTCCATCCAGCCACTGCAGGGTCAGAACCTGCCCGTGGGTGCCCCCCGGAGAATGCTGCCCCCTGGCTCACAACCTCCTGTTATGACAGGGAGTAGAGAGGTGAACTCACCCCCCGCCCCGGCCTAAAGGCACCTCTACCTTGGTTTAGTTCCATAAGCAAAGTATGTTGTTATGTGATGGTGGGATGCTGCGTGCGACTGATCTCATCCTTTGCCCGTCTGCTCCCCAGACCCCCCAGATGGAGATTAAAGGCTTCCAGTTTGCTGAGAAGCCGAACCATTCACAGGGCATGTCGGGGGGGTCTTACAGGTGAGGCCCCAATGCATCCGGTCCTGAGGGCAGGTGCCCTTTTTATTACTCCGGACTGTTTACCTGCCATCACCCCGATTTTCTGTTTTTAACCTCTGGATCTGACAGAAATTTCGGCAAACTGTTTAACTTTGCGGGTTTTTATCATATACACATTTAAGAAACACCCTCAGAAACCTTGGAGAGAGATATATATATATATATATATATGAAAGAGAGAGAGGTCAAAACTAAATATATTTTTACAGCTTCCTGATACGAATAGAAAGAACAAGAGTGACTGACTTAAGCGTCAGCGTCTCGAAGCAGCTCTGATCGCCTGCCCATTCGCATGATGACGTGATAATCCGACAGTTGTTTTGGGTAAAGGAATACAGTGGTACCTCAGAACTTGAACTTAATCCGTTCAGAACTCAGGTTCAAATCCTAAAAAGTTCGAGTTCTGATCGATAAGACATAATGGAAAACCAATTAATTGGTTCCCGACCCCACAAAATTACACTTAAATGTTTTTTTTTTTTTAGCATTTAAACACAAAATGAACAGGATAAAACAAGAGTATATACCAGGGGTCGGCAACCCTAGGCACGCGTGCCACAACTGGCACGCGGAGGAATTTCAGGTGGCACGCTGACGATGATCACAACCCTAATTATTAAACACATTAACATTTTTCAGACGTCTTCTATGATGTTGAA
>JAODLC010000123.1:4463226-4490150 GCA_026781145.1 Hippopotamyrus pictus | reverse complement strand
AGTTGAGGTTATCCACTAACTTACCCTTAAACTTACCCGGGTATGTCACATAACCTGCTTTCTGGAATACCCCCCTGATTTATCCCGCATTACGCCCGCTTTATTATTGCAGTGCTTTTAAAACCGCACGATATGATGATAGTAGCTTGCCGACTAGTGAAATCACGCAGCTGCTGGTTAAACTTCCAGGATTGGTCTTGCTCTAATACCAAAAATATGCGGCTTGTTATGAAACATTAGCTTATCTAAATTTCATTGTCGATTCAGTATTAATTAAGGCAATGTTGTAATGAGCACGACTGATTCCAACCGGATGCTGCTGTTTCTTAACTGGTTATATCCTTAGTAATTACGCCACCTGCTGGCCAAATGGTATAGCAGTTTTTGCAAATACCATTGCGCCAGAAACCAGCCAGATAAAGGGCGGGAGCGACTTTCCAATGCCAGAGATGACCATTAACTTATCCGGCAGTTCCTCATGAATCCTAGGATGACCTCACGTGACCTTCAAAATGAATCGAAAACATTAAGTGCAGGAGTGAAGTGCACGGGAAACAGGGAAGAACCAGGTTGCAGTTTGCAAAAAATATAATTCACAGACACATACCCTTAAATTGAGAAATGAAACAAAATAGTGTTGCGGTATCTTCATTTTTTCCACGGCTGTATATGTATTGTATTTATATATGTACTGGAAGTATTGAAATTTACTAAACAAAATGAATTCTTTCCTATAAGCATAAAAATACTTAATATGTACAGAATGAAAAAAAACATTTCACACTTTTATTTGCAAAGGATATATAATAGATGTTATTGTGCACATCAAATCAATGTTTATGAAATCCACGGCAAACACTGGTATATGCGGGCAATGAAATGAGTTTGTTAGGGGTGATGAGTCGCGTTTCCTTACCTTTTTATCGTTTAGTTTTCTGCAGAACAGCAGTTTTTGAATTGGAGATCATAACTTGAATTATAGATGAGTTCTTTCAGATTTCTGATGATTATTCTGAAACACAGAATTTTGTTGTTATAGTGACAGTAGTTTTCTGCAGCTGGACTTTAATGTATTTTAAACTATTTTAATTATATTTAATTCACTTTCTGTTAGGCTGTCACTACAGTGCTGAGGTGGGGGGTAGATTTAAAAACGAAAAAGAAATGTAAGAATTCATCATAAATGTGTCAGGCTTTTAGACACTCGACATGAGGCTGATATCATGTATGATCCTTTTTTATCCACATCTTTAGAGTGAGAGCATCCTCATATAGAGGTCTTCATCGGTTTTTAATTGCCATAATCAGTTAGGTGATCTTTGATGATTTCAGGTATATGTTCGGGGCACTAATTAAAATTTATTTGAGAAACCTGTAGAGCTGTTTCTTAATTTACAAATTTATTCTTGAAGAAATGCGATGAGGAGTCCCAAGCTATCGCCGAATCTGGAAGTGAGAAGGCCATTCCCAGCAACCAGGTTATGGGTAAGATCCAGGACCATTGGCGAGTGTTAGCAATCGTGCTCTGTGCTCAGCCAGCTTGAGAAAAATAAATGTGCTTTAAGACAAGGATGACATTCCAACTTCAACAAATCCCTCCGCAGCTGGATACTGGACTTTATAAATGATAGGCCACAGTCTCTCCGAATAGGTGACAGATTATCAGACTCACTAACACTCAGCACAGGTGCCGTGAAGCGATGTTTTCTCTGTCCCCTGCTATTCACCCTGATGACACATGACTGCTCTGCTGTTCACGGTTCCAACCACATCATCAAGTTTACAGACGACAATATGATGGTGGGTCTGATCAGCAACCATGATGAAATGCATGTAGGCAAGAGACAGAGAGGCCAGCAGTGTGGTGTGTGGATAATTACCTGGGCCTGAATGTGGAGAAGACCATGGAGGTCATAGTGGACATCAAGAAGTCCAGCACAGCACCCTCTCCACTGACCATCAACGGCCCCACTGTGGAAGTAGTGAAGGGCCCCATGTTCTGTGGAGTACACAAATCAGACGTCTTCTCCTGGACCAGCAACATCACCTCCCAGGCCAAGAAGGCACATCAGCGCCTACACTTCCTCCGCTGACTGAGAAGAGCGTGCCTCCCCCCTCCAGTTCTCACAGATTTCTACAGAGGAACCGCAGACAACATCCTAACGCCTTGTACGGGAACTTTAGAGCCTCGAGGTGAAAGGCCCTCCATCAAATAATGAGGACAGCAGAGAAGATGAAAGGAACCTCTTCCCACCCTCATGCTGATACATAAAAACGCTGCAGCAGCAGAGCCCACTACATCGCACGTGACCCCTCGCAACCTTGTCAAATCACCTCCCTTCCCCCTTCTGTCTGGGAAAAGGTCCACCTGTAGCAGTTTTCCCCCCTGACTTCTCCACGGTCTTTGTCAGCCACTCCTTGTTTAAAAACACAACTTAATTTCACATATGACATTTGCAGCTTGTGTCACTGTAACATGTAAATGCAGTATGTGAAGTACTGGGCAGCTCCAGACTCGCCATGACTGCCGGCGGTGTGACTTCTTCCCGGCCCTGGCCTTTCTTCTTGCCCCACTTAGTGGGGTCCTGATGTTGTGTGGCAGGCTGGTCCTGCCGTGGGACCTCCAGCTCGCAGGGTCGGGTGGCCCTGCACAGTTGTTCCTGCACCACGACATGGGTAGCCTCTCGCAGGCTCGCGGCTGATGAGCGACAGCACTTGATGTCCGCAGAAGAGCCAGCCTTCCTCCTTCGGTGACTTCGCCATCTCCCACATGAGTCCGGCAGGAACAGCTTCAGGGCACACTGTGCAGGTCTAGTGCATCCTGGATGGAGCGGAGGGTGCCTTCCTCGCTCCACTGTCCCCTGCTCGTCCGCCGGCGGCTCTGGTGCGGGCTTCCGGGCAGTGGTGTGCCAGGTGTCTGTCTTTCCTGTAGCACCATCTGATGAGCTTCACATCCCTTTCCATCCTCCTTGCATGCTGCTGCTTCTTGGTTGCCTCGAGGTCCGCCAAGCTGGAGCAGGCTTGCCAGATGATCTTGTGAAGCATCTGCTTCGGAGGAATCGCTTCCGGCATCCGACGTCTGACACCCATGTAGCACCGGGCTGATTGAGGCTTCACGAGAGCAGCGAAAGACAAGGAGACTTGCTTGCCAGGAAGAACATGCTCATTTAATACAGTCCTTATAAGGACTATAACAGGCACTCAACTAGCACAGAATCCAAATACAAGAGCGGAAACGCAAGGTGGTCAGATGCCGAACTGTAAGGTACACACACGGTGGCAGATTTATACAAAGCTATGGATGCACAAGGATCGGACAGGGTGCACATAAGACATGGGAAAACATACACGCTACAATCGGGAACACAAGTGTTAACCATAGCTACAACAACAACAGTATAAGGGCTATTTACACGCGCTTGTGAGGCATGTTGGGATGCGCCAATCCCACAGGCACTACACTTTGTTCATTTTAATTGTGTAACTCATGGCACTGAGAAGATTTATCCTCCTAATGTAGTTCCTCTTTCGAACCTATGACCCTCCAGGTTAAATGTCCGCTGTTCAAGCCCTTTCCCTAATGCGTTCATCATGTTTTGTAGTTGTGCTGTATATAGGTTAAAACCAGTTTTCCTTTCACATAATTAGAACTAAACATCCATAATGGTATATAATAACCTGTTACTACAGTACTGCTATTACATCTTGTTGCATTTTATCTCCTGAACGCTACAAATGATTATCTTCTACACATCCATTTGCATCGTGCACAGTACAAGCAGGTCTGCAGTTTGTGGAGAGGCACTTTCTGCTGATTCAGGACAGAAGGTTTCGTGGGAAGGATCTCGGGCAACCAGTTGAGGTGAAATCGAATCCTCAGTCAGCTCACCGATTCCCAGACCCACTGACAACACCCCACTACCATTTTATTTGCCAAATATGGGCTTATCCTACTTCGTTACTCCTAGAAGACCAAGTATTTACTTAATAACTGTAATATGAAACACCAAATGTAATTTATACACTCTGTGATATTATTACACCTAGATGTGTTTTTGTAACTTTCTGTTGAAACTTGTCTTTGTATTTGCTGGTGAGACCTGACTGCTTTTGTAGTCAGCTTTGCCAAAATGCAGCACAGTAGTGAGCACCGTCATCTCACACCTCTGGGGCCAGGGTTCAAGTCTCTGCCATGTGTAGAGTTTGCATGTCCTCCCTGTGTTGTGGGGTTTCCTTCAGGTACCCTGGTTTTCCTCCTGCCAAGGTTTATTGGAGTTACCTGTGTGTGCATGCATGTGCACATGTACCCTGTAATGGGCTGGTACCCCATCCTGGGTTGTTCCCTGCTTTGTGCCCAGAGGCTCCAGACCCCCATGACCATGAATAGGATAAGCAGTTACAGAAGATAGATGGATGGGTCCATGGAAAAGGTAGGATCTTTTAATGAAGAAAATTTCATGATGTTTTTTAAGTTCTATGACATACAACTCAGAGCAACACAGTGGTGCAGTGATTAGCACTGTAGCCTTATAGCTCTGGGACCAGGGTTTGAATCTTTGCCGTGGCTCCATGCATGTAGAGTTTACATGATCTCCTGTGTCATGGGGTTTCCTATAGGTACTCTGGTTCCCCCCTCACAATCTAAAAGCCTACTGTGGTTTACTGGAGTTATCAAATTGCCCATAGGTGTGAATTTGCCCTGTGATGAGTTGGTACCCCATCCTGGGTTGTTCCCTGCTTTGTGCCCTGTGATGAGTTGGTACCCCTCCTGGGGTGTTCCCTGTTTTGTGCCCTGTGGTGAGTTGATACCCCTCCTGGGTTGTTCCCTGCTTTGTGCCTGTAGGTGCATGTAGACTACTCATGAGCCCAAACAGAACAAGCAGTTACAGAAGATGGATGGACATACAGTTCCCAGACAAATTGCTATTTAGACTTTTAATACTTTCCCCCTCTCTTTTCTAGCTAAGCAGTTGTGGTTACCTTCAGTATAATTTACATAATCTTTTGCAGGTTGTGTGTGTTTGCATCTGTGCACGGTACTTACCATTACGGTCCGGCATTCGACTACCAACACTCCAGCAATGACCAAACCACATTAGGCAAAAGGAGAAATGTTTATTCGATAGACTGCATTTGGAAATCAACCATTCAAAAGAAGTACACAACATGTCTTGTAGAGCTGGAATATCGATGACCACATGCAGTGGGTTCTCCCTCATACACAAACAGTGACTTACCCCTTTGTCAGGCTGTGCCTTTGCTCCACAACCAAGACCAGTGTGGTCAGTGTTTGGAAAACCACTGGCACAGTTTCACTGCTAGAGCTGGACAGTTGTCACTGGTGACTGACCGTACAATGTACTGCAGAAGTCTTCCACGTAGCATCACACTGGAAAGGCTGTTCCCCCGTAATGTTTAGTCTGTAAAAATCTCATTTTGTTTAAAGCAAGTTCTACTTTTTTCATTCTTAAATATTGTTGCTCCCATTAGAACAGTACTATTTCTGAGATTTTCCAATGTCCATTAGCTAGACCAGGGTTTCCCAATCTGGCCCTCAGGGACCCACAAGACAAGCAGTCCCTACCAGGGAGCACAAACATGGACTGTCTGGCAGGGAGCTGAGAGGGCGCAAAAACACGAACCGACTGTGTGTCCCTGAGGACCAGATTGGGAAACACTGAGCTAGATGCATAATGCAATTATATATTTCCTATTGATACCGGAAAGAACAAACCTACATATCACTTTATAGGCGTCCAGTGTTTGTGTCTTTGTTTGGCCTTTTATAGGGTAGCTTTTTGCACAGTATCCTTGATGGACTGTGCCTCCAACAATGGCAGTTATCACCCAGTACCAGAAGAAGTGGTCAGCTGTTTTAAATAAGAAATTCAAGCACCTGCTGATCAGTTGTAAGGATCGGGTAGGGAAAGAGAAAAACGAATGGCGATGACTGAAAATCCTGATTTGACGGCCGATAATGCTGATCTGACGGCTGATAATGCTGATCTGACGGCTGATAATTCTGATCTGACGGCTGATAATTCTGATCTGACGGCTGATAATTCTGATTTGACGGCTGATAATCCTGATTTGAAGTCTGATAATTCTGATCTGACGGCTGATAATTCTGATTTGACGGCTGATAATCCTGATTTGAAGTCTGATAATGCTGATCTGACAGCTGATAATCCTGATTTGATGGCTGATAATGCTGATCTGACATCTGATAATCCTGATCTGACATCTGATAATCCTAATCTGACATCTGATAATCCTGATCTGACATCTGATAATCCTAATCTGACATCTGATAATCCTGATTTGATGGCTGATAATTCTGATTTGACAAAATGAAACCTACTCTCTCTGAGGAGTGCATCCTCCTGTATCTGGGTAAGTACACAGTAACAGCTCTGAAATCAGTTTCCCTTTTATCATCCATTTTGACAAATTGTTTTAAAGTGCACTGACACCATCGATGAAATTAATTAGCGTCTTTCTAGAGTGGTGGACCTACAACCTGGAGCGAATTCTTCGCAACCAAACTCCCAAAATATACAGTGCGGGGACACCCCCTTTATAACCGAGCCACAGGACTCAGGTCAGGGCTTATGGGTAAAACGTTCAGATGCATAAAACAGCATAATGAAAGACGAGAGGCAGAGTGCAGTTTTTGTTATAAGTGTGACACAAAGATGATTCTCTGAACATCAATGGCTGTGTTTAGTTCACCCTAAATGAGCAGATGGGGAGCACCGTCATGCTGGGGGGGGGGAGGCGAGTTGAGTTTCACAGGTGAACAGATGGCTCCCCCCCCCCACTCCTCAGTTTGGCTTCTCTGCATGTTCTGGTCCCAGAGGGTCGTGCGGAAAGAGCACATCAGTACTCCTGTTGTCAGACCTGGCTACACCAGCTTCTAAACACTCCGGTGATTTTGGCAACAGCGGGAAACCACGTGCAGGTTTTTTTTTTTGCGGCTGGTGACCACCCGTTTCAAGGCACCAGGTATTTGGAGAGGGCAGCTAAACCCCAAACAAGGTAAAAAGACACGCCTACGTACCCTTTAAGCTATCGGAGTACCGCTTTACCATGACAGCTAAGGCAGTTTCTACAGTACTGTCCTAATTCTCTCTCCTTGCTCTCATATGTAGCCATTGATTAGCATCAACTCTGAAAATCATTCATTTATATTGGTCCATTGTTAAAATAAATTATTTCTACTTTTTTATATTACCCACTCCCCAATGACCTGCATTTAACACACAGGCTATTACTGTACAACAAAGTGACATTAAGCTGCTTTTTCACCACATAGCCGGTGTCTCCACCCCCGAAATGTGGCATCTTACTGCTCTCAGCAATAAAACCGCTAGATCACCGCCAAGGAAATCGAACGAGACGTATTGAAACACGAAGCAGATTCATACGCACACACGCGGGGAAAAACAAAAACATCAGTACAAACGGTCACTGAAAAAAATCAGCTGACGGGAGGTTCCAGCATAATGTTCAACAGGCGGTTTCCAAGGAAACTTAAGAGTCCTCTCAGAGGGCTATAAAAGGAATCTCTTTCGGTTGGAGACTGAGAGATGATGTCAGAACCTCTTCTCCAATCACTGCACGCCTTCTTCGTCCACGTATGTGGAGGGAAACCAGCCAATCTAGAAAAGAAAAGGAAAAAAAACAGCAACCACTAAAAACCAATATTATGTCTGATAAATAATGAGAATAACTAATGTGATTCATCACAAGCAAACATTATTTTCACTGATGCTTATTAGTTTATTAATGAATGAAAGGGTAATTAATTTGCAGATAATAAG
The DNA here is from genome assembly GCA_026781145.1 of Hippopotamyrus pictus. Classification (NCBI taxonomy): domain Eukaryota; kingdom Metazoa; phylum Chordata; class Actinopteri; order Osteoglossiformes; family Mormyridae; genus Hippopotamyrus; species Hippopotamyrus pictus. Next base: position 4,482,327 of record JAODLC010000123.1, on the reverse strand, counting down.
CAATAGGTAATAGGTGGTAATAGGGTGAAGCAGATCATTGAAACTAGAGTCAACACAATGTTACTCAAGCGTGGTTGTGTCACTCACCCTGCCGTTCACCTCGCCTTTCCACCAGCCCTGGTCACCCCCGATCTTGCTGTAGATTTTGACAACGTCACCTTCCCTCAGGGACAGCTCCCTCATGTCACGGGCGGCGAAGTTGTACCGGGCGACCGCTGTGCTGACCACTCTCGGCGTGAACACTGTGGGCCCAAGTGGGACAGAATGGTTCTTGCACCCTGCTCGCTGCATGAAGGCCCGCGGGTCACCGTTTACTGGCTAGTCGGGTCATTTAACCAGATAATGAACCGACATGTCTAGGCAGGGGGTGGCATAAAGACGGGGATATTTAGGATGATTCCAAGGGCCCCTGGCTGAAAGTGGCCCCAAAAATGTTCAAACATAATTGGATTGGTAAGTAAAACATTTATAAAGCGCCTTTCACAGACAAAGGTTACAAGGGGCTGAACAATATGCATACACACCTGTATGCAGGTAGAGGGTGTGAGGAGGCATTATTTATACAAAGGAGGCAACCTTATCATTAGCCAATAATATATTTTGAATCAGTGAGTGACAGGGGAGGGGCACTCCATGGGCCAATCAGCTTTCAACTGGAGCCAGTACCCCCATGGTTCCACCTCTACTGGTGCGTTCGATTATCTCTCGGAACTCGGAAATTCCGAGGTGAGTGACATCACGTCCGAATAAAACGACAAAATACACTAATAAGTCTGGCAAAAATCTGATATTGCATGCTAGGATACTGTTTACGGTCATGATATGGTATTCTCTAAATGGAACACGTGCAATTACATTTATAACTATTAATACATTTAACTACTTTAAATATTTATAAAATAGAATTACTGTTGACTGCGTAAGCCGCCATGTTGAAATGACATCACGGGGGAAACTCGGACAACAAAATTCTGTCTGACATGAACGTCATAAAAGAGGCATGTTTCCGACGGGAAGTGACGTTTTCCTTGGAGAGAAATATTCGAATGCAGATATATACACCCCGTCTTTATATACACCCCGTCTTTATATACACCCCGTCTTTATATACACCCCGGCTATCTGCTAAAAGATGGAAGAATTAAGACGTGTGGTGCTGGATGGGGTGGGAGTACAGAAGAGACAGATGAAGGAGAAATCAAAAAAGAGGGCTGAAACCATGAGGGGAAAGACAAGACAGGAAAGGAGACAGAGTACCTGACCAGAAGGGGGCGGCGGTCTGAGAGGAGGAGAAGTTGAGGCCCTGAGGACTGAGGAAAGAGAAGTTGTAGGAAGCACTGGGAGCTGTGTGGGCAGACGAGTGCGGAGAGAGAGAGAGAGAGAGAGAGAGAGAGAGAGAAAAGAGGGGTGGGTTTGGGGAAAAGACAAACAGCCATTAAACAGCAGTGGCCTAAATTAGAAGCAGCTCACTACTGTGCTTTTAAGCAATGTGTGTTTCCAAAAGAGCACTTTGAGGTACATTTTGAGCTTTTATATAATGCTTAAAATCATGCTGTAAATCTGCTCAGAGAGACATCTCAAATGATCCATGTTAACTGACAGAGGACACCCCTAGTCAAGACCCAAGTGAGACGTGACTAGAGGGGAACACCTTTGCAGAAGGACTGGTCCAGCTTTTTCTTTCTCTTTGGAAGACGAGAACAAAATACGCGTTCTGATGCACTGTGATATGCGCACCGACTGGTGGTCGTGGGACGTATGTGGTGATTGTTCTGCGACTGACCCAAACTGCTGGAATGGGAACAAAGGTAGTCATGCAGTAGGTCTGATGATGGATGATCTGATTTGACCTGCGGAGCTGGCACACTATCTGAGGGTCTGGGCCTTTCGACATGGGCCAAGAATCACAGCCAGCGGTCTCTTGCCGGCGGCAGCGGTTTTGCAGATGGGGGGGGGGGGTATGTGGGGATCAGCTTCTTTGGATCCTGGGATCTTCAATAGAGAAGCCATCTTGTGTGACGTCCCACTGCCGAAGGTCATTTTAGTGCGGATTCTAATCGACTGCTGTCATGAAGTTGCGAGTGGAGGGTTGGGCAGGATGGGGGAGGTGGGGGCATACCTGGAGAGCGGGCGCTGGCTCGAGATACAGAGCGCTCCCGGGACTTGTAGGGGTATCGTAACGTGGTGTCTAGCAGCTTGAAGCTCTCCTTCAGAGAGTGGGTCTGATAGTACTCCACCAGCTCCTGTGAACGGGGGAACAGCAGAGCAGGGACAAGCACGACCCCACCTTCAGTCTGACGGAAAATACATCAGTGACGGACCCCACAGATTAAAAAAATAATAATAATAAAAGCAGAATGAGGGCTGTGAATAAGTCATGACTCACCAGGAGACTTTCGAACTTCTTTGCTTCAGTGATGTGGATCCAGTTGTCTTTCTCTATGACTTTTATGTGCTTCACCTCGTCATTGAACCTGTGCAAACAGGAATAAGGTCATGGTCACCTTTGTTCAGTGAAAATAAGGTAATGGGGCCAACAATAATACTATGAAGGGCTATACTATAACATGGTATAAGGTAAAATACAAGAAACATAAATACAAGAAATGTTATAGTATGGTATCAGGTATATGTGAAGGGTGAAAATTTTAAGTATATGTAATGGGAATACCATAAAATGCAAGGTGTATATGAATGGTAATAGTTTAATAAAAGTAATACTTTAAGGTACATATGAATGGGGTACTCAATTGTTATTCATGGAGGTCCATATTCCATCAGACACATAAAGGCAATGGTCTGCACCAACTGGGGGGGGGGGTCGTGGTCTGGATTATATTGTGTTTTGGTCCAGAAGCAGACCTTCTGTCTGCTGTTTCATATATAAAGAGATAAAGAGCTGTGGTATAACACAGCATATGGTGTATATGAACAGTGATGGTGTGATATAAGGTATACTGTAAGGTACATATGAAGGCTTATAGTTTCATATGTAACATATGAAGGGCTATACCACGGTATAGGGCCACAGAGTGTAGCCAAACTGCAGGCAGGACGAGGGGCGGCACTCACTTAATGCTGATGGCAAACCGCTCCGCTTCGGCTGTCCGCTCGCGGATCAGGTAGGTGCCACTGCTGTGGGACTTCAGCAGGTTGTCAGCCTGCTGTCGCTCCATGTTCCCCGCGAACCTGAGGGGGGAAATTACCGGGAAAGGTTCCTCATAGGCTCTAACCCACAGCATGCAACAGCCAACTGACTGAAACAGCTGTAATTGTCTAAATCTACTTCATCTATAGGAAAAAACATCAGGCTTATCTGTATTAAAGATGATGGAGCTGAGGAGGATTTAAGAAAATCTATTACGACGGTTTGAATTAATCACAGCGGCACTTCGGAGAACATTATCCGGGTCTGCCGGCGGCGGCCCCTCACCATGGGTAAACGTTGTAATCAGTTTCCCTGGATGACTGCCGGTTGGGAAGAGGCTGGAAAGGCTGGGGGGAGAAGAGGATAACGGTTACAGAAACACAGAAGGGTATTAAAAACAGAGGAGAGTCACACCGTGCCCTTAATCTGCAGTCGGGGGCGGGGCGAGGCAAGGCGAGGCGGGGCGGGGGCGGGGGCGGGGGCGGGGGAGTCACAGCAGCGTGAATGAGTCACAGCAAGGCAGACATGACTCGTCGGGGTTCTGTGAAGCCAGTCTTTTCTGCACAGAATGAAGCTATCGGTCGGATTACCTTTGGATCAAGACAAGGCTTCACAAAGGAGCTGGGAAAAAGGCCGCTCTTCTGATTCTGGATCAGTCTTCCCTGGGAATTAGATGTTTAATTTTAGAAATGCTATTAAAATGAGTTTAGTGCACTCATTTTTTTACAGTAGAAACATGTTATAGCCTTCAGAAAGCATTTATACTGGCAGCCTTGAATAAGCTGTGAAAGACACGAGTGCGTGTGGGAATTAAGGTGAGCCGGTGACTCTACCTCCCACCACGAGGTATCGGGGTCACCCTTCAACAGCTCAATGACATCACCTGACTGGAAAGACAGCGGCAACTTTCCTGGAGGGGCGGGAATCCCATGGTAATTCCGAACCGCCACCATCTTTGGACCTTGACACAGAAATGGGAAAGAAGTATGCCTTTTTTATGAAGGTAATTTGTATCCAACAAGAGAAATTGTGAACGTATTCCACAAAATCACAATTTAGCCAAAACTAACAGAAAATTACGCAATACAAGTGCAATAGAAGAGAAGTCCTTGTGATATTTTTATATTTTGAATAGTATTTATTTTGGACTCATTTTGCACCCATCCTTTTCAGGGACTGGGTTTCGGGTCTGGAAGCTGAAGCAAGGCAGGCATACACCCTGGATGGGATGCCAGTCCAGATGAGGGGGGGGGGGGGACATGCAAACGTGCGAGTTGTGGCTACAGTGGTTCCCACTTAGCCAGCGTGCCACCCATGGTTTGATTATTTGAGCAGTTTTTCCATTTTTATTAACACTAAATTTCTATTTCAACCACCAGATGGCAGTAAAGAACCATATTCACTTTCATATTCAACTCACCGATTGCCATTGACAAAGATGTTTGATAAATACTAGCATCATTGGTAGTGATTATATGGATCACATTAAATTACTAGACAAAAGGTGCTAGAAATATTGAACGATTTTACACAGCGAGCGACATAGTTATTTACCTGATGCCAGTGGTCCAGGTTCCTGCAAAATACAAACTTTCCATTTAAGGTATTATTTTATAAGACCAATTCAGTCAGAGATTTTATGCAACAACTCACAAATTTCATAACTGCTTTGCTTCTATTTCAAAAACATAAACATGATTTTATTACCAAATAGGTATCATAGGCCAACTAAGGAACTGGTTAATGATTAAGGTAGAAGCAGACTCACCAAATCAAGAGGATCTGAAAATAAGAATCAACAGCAATAGTATTGTTGGTAAACACGGCTTGGAAAAACATCAGAAGAGTTCATAACTCAAAGACTGTATCTGGTGCATGACTTACTAATTCTACAGATGGTGATGACCTCCAGACACTCCTTGTGAGCACCAGTCCCGCACCTGGAACAGTAGTAGCCCTGGTAGAAGATACCCCTGTGAAACCAGTAGAGAAACTGGTCAGCCATGACTGGCGCACTGTGGCGGATCCAGGCAAAAGCAGAACCATGCAAATAATGATTCACCTTGCGAACCTGATCAAGTTTAATTATTAGCTTGGAACAGTGACTAATACATGGTCCTGGTGAGCAGGTTTTAAGTAGAAATGCATGCATAGCAGGCACCTTAGTAGCATCTTGCAGGCTCGGCAGTTGGTGTTCTTCTCAAACGTGTGCATCTGGAAGTTGTGCTGGTTGGCAGTTGCTCGTTCTGGCTTTATGTTGGATCTGTTGAAATAGCGCAGACAGAGGACAAAGAGTGAGACTCGATAATCCTTTTTCTGATGCAGGATCAGTGTTGGGACACGTTCCTCTCCTTACTCACATAGCCATCTCAAACTGCTCCATCCACTTCCTCTTGGTGTCCTCCGTTTTACAGAAGAACTGGAAGCCTTGTTTCCCCTGCAGGTGGATCAGGTAGAACCCGTAGGACCACTGAAGCATGAGGAGAGAGCAAGTGGTGCAGGGAAGGGGTAGGAACATGAGCACAGGCTATATCCATAATGAAGTACAGGTGGCGACAACAGGCCGTTGGTTAAATGACCTCATGAGAAGCCATTGATTTTTGAATAAGTTTTGCATCAGCTTACCATCTTTCCACTTGACTGTTAAGCATGCAGAAGGGAATGGAGAGAGAGACCCAGTTACACATGCATGTTACGATAGAGAATGGCAAGTTGAGGAAAATATGCAGGGGAAAGCGCCTACATGGTACAAGCTCTTTATTGTGTTAACATCACCGCAGAAAGACTATCATAAAAATCGCATCGGACTTATTTGACACTTTCTCATGCATTTTTCAACATGTCAGTACAGCAAGTTTTAGAAATAAAATGAATTTCATGGGAAGCTTGAGGTTGAAATCATTTGCTGGTTGTCAACAATTCACCTTCTTCATGTCTCTGTTGTTCATGGGGTCGTCGGACATTTTGTATGACTGCAGTTCGATGATCTCCTTCAGCTCGTAGCTGTACCCTCGTCGCTTGCAGACGATGACCACTTTATCAAACAGGAAAATATATCTTGAAGAGGAAAGAAGCAGTGGTAGTTAGCTTTACTTTGGGCAAAGTTGAACCTTCATTTTTTGAATATCAAGCTGATTGTGAGATTTTTTTTTGTCGCAAGCAGAGTTAAGGAGGATACAATATCTCACCACAGCCCCTGCAAAGGATTACGGCTTCAAACACACATGTTCGACCCACAGGTGATCCATCTACCTGTCCATCTACTACACAAGATACCCTCAACATATCAAGACCCATAACTGCTTGAGTCTTTCTGCCAAATGGTTGGTATGGAGTTTCAAAACAAAAACAGCATGGACATAGGAATGGGCAGTGGAAACACCAGAAAATCCAAAGAAAAAAATCTTGATATTGTACTTGTAGATGCAGAGAAAATTTTTGACCCCCTTTTGATGCCCAAGCGCCTACTGACCTATCTTGCTTGGTTCGATTCACCACGGAGCAGACCTTCAGCTCCCCGTCTATCTTCGGTCTTCCATACTCCTCCAGTTTCACTTGCTGTGCAGGCAGAGAGACATGTACTGAGTTCCCTGCAACCGTGGGCAGGAAGCATGAAATCTTGACCCAGAAACTCAGAACCGTACAACACAGTATGTTAAGCCAAAGGACTGTCTGAACCGAGACTGGGAGCTGGTATCTCTTTCAAACTAAAACAGTGATGTTCTTCATGCAATTTAATGAAAGCAGAGAGGAGCTTTGGAAGTTACCAGCTAATCTCTAAAATGCCGACATGGAACAGAGGACAACAAAAACTAGTGTGAGCAAACAAAAATAGCCTAGTAAGTCTCCTTTAATTGCTGACGTACTGCAAGTAGACACATTTTGGGCTGGGGAATAATTTTCTGCCAGTAAACTAAAAGGTACTGATAGCTTCCCCCACGCACCTCCCAACCCAAAATGAAGACATCAACAGAAGGTCAATTTGCAAAGAGCTAGGGGTTCCATCTGCATCTGTAAAATGATTTGCATATTTTTATGCCTGCTGTCTTGCTTATAAGCTGTACAGTCAACAGGAACCAGAGAAACAATTTTCAGGTCTGTAGTGTGTTTTTTGCACAGGGCACCATACTTACTAAATTTTCTATGGAACTCTGAAATTCACTGATCTTCTTCAAAGTCTCATTGTCCCTTTTCACCTCGTTTATGTACATGGCCAGGTCCTGCAAACAGGAAGCATCATAACAATGGCCTGATAAATAGCCCTTTAAACCAAAGTAACATCTTGCAGTTTATGTTCTTACATCAGCAGCAGGGAATGCACAGTTTGGAATTCGAGACCGACAGCAGCGGGGTCTAAGGGTCAGTGTCCTGACTGCTCATCATTCTGTCGACACGACGGGAGAGCTTGGCTCCTGCTGCTGAGGAGATCAAGGCCAGACCCACCTGCATGGCCTCCAGTGCCTCCTTCAACTGCTGCCGCTCCGGCCTGTCCGCAGAATGACTCAACAGCTCCTGAGGCGGAGGAGACGGGGTGTTTCTTAAGATGCATACTTCACCGTACTTGTGTTCTCACATACCCGTCTTACGTCATTTTCCATTTCTGAAGACCAGTTCCAATGCTCAAGAACAGAAGTACAGAGGACGGTAAAAATCCCTGGATGTCGTTCTTGCCCCGCCTAAGATATCGAGGATACATCGGCTGCATCGTTACCAGAATGAGACCAATCCAATGATTCATTGAGCCCCGAGTTCGTTCTCGGGAGGCAAGTTAGCAAGACCAGTCTTGCCAAGACCACAAGTACGATCCTTGCATTCTTGGTATTGAGAAACATCCAGAGTTTCCCAGTTATGCATAAACATCATCGGCCTTCCACTTTTCACTGTAGCATTTACAACCGATACAAGACGTCACATGCCCGTGACTGCTTGGAATGCGGGCCTTGTGGATTTGGTGTCCGTGATGAAGGAAATCCTACCGTTAACAGAAAAGCTTCATCTACGACTCCCCCCCCACACACACAGGACATCAAAAAAAACCAGGAAACAATAACATGGACTGTGCGATGCCAAAACGGTTTATGAGTACTTGAGTTCTCCAAATAAAATGCACTTTACTGAGTCTGATTAGAGGTATCAGAGGTTGTGGTTGTGAGGTCATGTGTAAATTTTCCATAAAAAACACCTACTAAAGCACTAAACCATTGTTAGACAAAAGTTCCAGATAAAGGGGTCCTTTTAAAAACACTTTGTTTCGAAAGTGTGTAAATTCACAGGAAACATGACAATAAGAGATAATGGAAAAGCCATGTGCATTTCCTCTTCTTCCTCTTCCTATGTATGAAAAATGAGCAGGTCTGTGTCCAAGCAGTAATGTGTCCGTGGCTATTGTTTCGTCTGCATGCCCTTGATGAAGATAACATGCCCCGTGCTGCCTAGCCTTTAATGTCTGTGACGCTGGTTAGCCGTTCTGAGTCCCGTGAAGCGTGGAGCTCACTGTACCAGACACATCCGGGCTCCGTGCCGAGATCATCGCTGTGATGGGTCCAGTGCCAATCCCCCCTTCCCCGACCCTACCTCACCCCCCCCGACAGTCAAATTCCCTGAGCCATGATGCATCCATCCTGGTAGGGGGGAAGAGGCATGCACCAGGATAAACAAAATATTACACACTGAACACAATTAAACAATAGCTGTTTACGGACATTTGTTCGGAGCAGACTGTCTGGGCCGGATCTCCAGTCGATTGTAGCTCTGCCTCACCACATCCGCTGTGGGTTACCGTCCATAAATCATTGAGGAATTTCATAAATCAGTCATGCTGTCATGCATCATGCTGTGTACAAGCTCGTTTAATGCATGACTGCTGTTAAAGGGATTCCGTGAGTAACCAACCCACGATTGCCTAACGAGGCGAAATGCGCCGTGTGTTTGATCTGCGTTTGGTAAATATGGCTGTGCAGTTTGGGGGGAAAATGCTGCGTGACTGCAAAACGAGAGCGACACAAGTGGGATTAGTGTCATACAAAAACACTCTCTGGTGAGCTATACCAATATTGATATTAATAAGTGCTCTGTTTTTGGAATGAGGATTGGATGCCAGAAAGACACACAGATGTTTTACTTGTGCAGGATTTTACTGCAGTGTTCCGCGGTGTTTGGCAGCCACGGTGCTGCACTGGTGGCAGCTTGAGGTGTGACGTATGCAAGGCTCTGGTTGGTAGGATTACCTTCAGCAGCAGGTGGTACTTGAGAACCCTCTGCATGGGCACCACCAGCAGATCTTGCAGCTTGAATTTCCCTTCCTGAACCTTCATAGTGCATTCCTACAAGACCAGAAAGCCGTTCTGGGTCATTCCTTCACTTTCACAATGCATTTGAATGACAGGTCCTTTGTAGCACTCCTTCATAGTGAATCCCAGCATGACTGAAAGGTCATCTGTACCACTCCTTCACAGTGCATTCCTGAGGAACAGATACTTTATACCACTCTTTCACAGTACATTCAGACATGACGGACAGATCCTTTTACCACTCCTTCACAATGCATTCCTATATGGCTAAAAAATACTCCTTCACAGTATACTCCCATGTGAGTCACAGGTCATTTTTACCGATCCTTCACAGTACATTCCTATATGAATGACAGGTCATTTGCACCAGTCATTCACAGTGTATTTCCAAGTGACTGAAAGGTCATTTTTACAGGTCCTTCACGGAACATCCTCACTCTATTCAAATTATTACCTCACCTTCAGTGCACCTCGAAACCAACCATTAATCCCTTAACTCCAGTCCTTGTTCACGAAACAATAGCAAGTCTCCTAATGCTCTAGAAAGAACAGTAATCATATTAACAGCCACTGTGCTCTGAGCAGCAATTTGATTATCTTTAGCCACGATAATCAGCATTGATGTCTTTGTCCTGAAGGAATAATTCTGATTTTAATCCAGTTTAATCCAGTTTAAAATTAAACGCTTCTGTTGTGTGGATAGCGATGTCTGCTTTCCACATCTCCAATAAACAGATAATCATCTTAATTTGTTAACGGATCCGAATGGAGTGAGCTCTACAAATGGCTTGTAATCTTCTCTAAACCGTGACAAGTGTCAGAGCCTCCAATCGGCTGAGCTGAGCTGAGTGTGATGAGGGGGAGCCGGTTCATCGAGAGCACAGTTCACCTGATCAATCACCAAGAAAAAGCACACAACATCCCACCCCCTCGAAAGCTCACCCCTGGGGTACTTGGGTAATGTGCCAGCAATGTCAGTTCTGATCTGAATCAGCGAGCCAATCCCGTTTCCCTGCCAGATGGGGCTCCCCCTTTGAGGAAGATGAGTAGGCGGCCCCAGAGGTACTGTGCACCGCTTAACCGCTGCTGTGGGAGAGCAGCATCCGAGCGCACGGTCAGAGGCTAATGCTGCTGCACAGGTAACTGTATATATTTATTCATTTTAATTTACCTCCACTTTCACCCTGACATCCTCCCGCGTGGCGATGAGCTCATCGAGAGTCTTCTGTGCGTTCTCCATGTGGCTGCAGTACTGGCCGTAGATTAGGAGCCTGGTTGGGGGGGGGGACAAATATTTATTGACGGTCATGTCCTAGGATATACATTGGTGACAGGGGAATGTAGACACATCCCGACCTGCAAAATGGAGTCGGGGGGGCCATGTCTTTTTAGGGGCGATGGTCACTAAGCGAGACAGCCCTACTGAGATCCAGGCGACCACTTGGCGAATGGTTTCATTTAAAAAACTGAAACTAAAACCCCAAGGAGCTATGACAACAGACCCAACTCACCAAGGGCATAAATATTTTATTAAAGAGGATGGAACAGCCCCTGTCAGCTCTGAATCCATGTGTAATCCTCGTTATTGAGAGTGAGGGTGTTTATTGCATCTCCCACTCCCAGGGAAAGTTCCGCGTCTGCTAGCCGAACTACTTCATGAATAAATAAGGAGGGCAAATTTGTATATGAACTAATGTGTGAAAAATCGTGACAAGCGTGTGCCAAATTGCAGTTTTAATGTTTCTTTTATCGTTATGCTTTCCCTCTGCCCCGGGGGGGTGGGGTGGGGGGGGGGGGAATGGTGAGGTGAATTGAATTGAAACTTTATTTACCATACGCACAGGAACAGGAGAACTATACATTAGAATTCTTCCACCACCCTATTTATCAAGAAGTAAAAACTGGCAACAACAAAAGACAACAGGAAGCCTATTCCGGTTTTAGGCTGACATTTAGGTGGGAGTGAAGGATACTTCTCTAATTGCTGAAAGTCCTTAGCCCGCTTCAGCCTGACTGCTGCTGGAAAGAAGCTGTTGTAAAAACATGTCCTGTGCGTGATGGTGAGGACACTTCCGGAATTCCAGAGCATCATCGGAGGCAGAACCGCCGCATATACCGTGACATGGATAAGACAGTGACCGGGGAACCCAGAACACGCCTCGAAAACCGCGGGGCAGACGCAGGTGGTTCGGAGAGGGGGGGTAAGCAGGCACGAGTCGGCGGTGACAGGCATGAAGGTGCAGGTGGAGCTGCCTTCACCGTTCCGCTTGAACGAACGCCGTCCGTCACGTTAACAGGCTAACGGGAGCGAATATGGCCGTGCTGCTCGCCCTTCCCTCTGCCTCGTTTTTAAAAGACTGCGTTATGCTCTTAAGGAGAGGGAGTTGATGAAGATTAACGAGAGGTCGTTTTAATTATGTGTAACTTCACTCAGCCTTGCGGGCCACTGGCTAACGGCTTTGGGGTTACAGATAATGTCAGGGATCAGCGATATTAACACACGCGTAAGACGTAATTGAACATGACGGTCTTTATATCAAGGAAAATGGCAGGATCGCAGCCGGGTCAGCTTTTAAGCGCGAGCCGTTAGCATGCACAGCGGGAAAAGGAATACATTGGCACAAAGCACACAGTAGGACATTAATTTAAAAATGGGTATAATTCAACATATCAGAAGTAAAATGTTACGTTAATGGGATGAACGAGCGATACAGCTTCACCTCTCCAGCGGGATGCACACATTTTGACCTGATATGTACCCCAGGAAGGCATTTGCTTCAGACTGCACCTACTCAGAACCGAACTCGCCGATTCGCACCTCCTCACTTCTGCTGAGAAGAACATTCCTGACAGAGGTGACCCGGGGGTTTGCATGAACAGCTCGTGTGAACATTGAGTGGAATTCACATTTTCACAGCGGGTTCGGGGGGGGATGAAGATGCATGAGACCACAAAAAAGAAAAAGAAACAACAAGTTGAGCTAAAACAGGATTTAACTGCCAGAACGCACAAAAACATGCTCTGTTTGCAAAACAAAACAATCGGCTTCTAGAGCCACCTCTTATTCACATGAACGTGAATAATAAAACAGTTTATCCTGTTTTTTACTCAAAGGCCTCTGATTAGAAGGTTGGCTGTTCAAATTCTGCGCTGAAAGACTGATTTTACTGTTGGGCCTTTGAGCAAGGTCTTTAACCCCAATTACTCTATTTACCTTGGCTGACCGCACTCTCTGATGTTTACTCGTATGGCACATTTAGACAAAAGCAACTAAATTAACTAAATAAATGTATTAAAAAAATAACCTTCAATGCTCTCCCACTTTTCCTGTTTTCAGATTGGAACTCAAGTCAATCAGTCGAGCTGGCAGCTAACGCTAATGCTAATGAAAATGGCTGCCTGGTACTCGAGGGGCCAGTAGCACGTTACCTTTGACAGCTGGGGGATCTGACCCGCTGCTGCCCTAAGGGCGCAATGCAGAGTCTGCCTGATACAGTGATCAGTTTGGTCCCTGTTCCTACCAGGGTCATATACAGGGGGCGGGGCCACAGGGGCACTGCACTCAGCTGAAAGCCGATTGACCCTAGTGCCCCAACGCATATCATTGGCTAATCTCTGTATTAATTATAGCCCATTTATGCCCCACCCCCTTAAAAAAAATCCTAGAATTGCCCCTAATTCCCACAATGGAAAGGGGCTTTCATTAAGTGTGGTACGTAGTTGTAAACTATATGGAGATGAAAAGCAGTGTGTGCTGGGAAAGCTCTGAAGGCACATTCCCTTAGTTACATAAACAAGTCAAGAGTAGAAAGGAGGAGGTTGAGGGGTCAGAAACTGTAGGATGCATTATATCCCAGCACTGGCAGTGGGAGCCTGAGAGCAGACGGGGGGGGGGGGGACGCCGGCTAGGTTGTTGTTTTTAACGAGTGCAGAAGCATTAAACCGCTAATGTTTTCCCCCCCTGGTGAAAAATTGCTTCCTATATCTCCACCCCCCCCCAGCCCATTTCACCATGTTCTCCAAACAAAACAGATGATTACACCTAAGCTGCGGCAAGTCTGTAATTAAACAGCGAGCGGCTGACAGACAAGCAGCTTTCTGCGGCTCCGGGCTGGGGGTTGCATTTAAAATGCATCTCTACCACGTTACTGTAATCTCTGGAATGCAGCGGCAGAGGAAGGTTCTCCTGACGTTTTTTAAGGATCTTTGTGTTTTTCTCCTCAGCATCTTTTGAAGGATCCTTGCAGAATGTAGTTCTCTGTGATGTCTTTTAAAGCAGTGGCTCTCGACCTTTTTTGAACCGCAACCCAATATTTTCCATGCCAGCTCGCAACCCTGTATCAAGTATAGGTTTAAATTAACGCTATGATCAAGTGTGCAGTGCACTCTGCAGTTTATGCTGATCAATGCTTATCGCACAAATCTGATTGGATGTGACTGGATTGTGGATGTGAATTTTAAATTAAGCGTCTATGGAACAAATGAGTGTTCACTACTTTTGCGCTAAGCAGTAGCAGACCCAAGCCCACTTATACAGGTTAATTCTAGGATTGGGGCTGAGAAATCTGATCGTGGATCAGCATAGGACAGGGGTGGCCAATCTTATCCGCAAAGGGCCAGTGTGTATGCGGGTTTTCCCTAATTAGATTACTAATTGGCGGACAGAATGGCTGAAGAGTCCTCACACCTGGGTTTGAACAGCTGACCTAAAGTTTATGCCAAAAACCTACATACACACCGGCCCTTTGTGGATAAGATTGGCCACGGCTGGTATAGGAGCTTGCCGGTTTTAAAATGCTTACATTTACAACTCATGACCCTTTCAGAACGTGCTGCAACCCAAAATTGGGTCGCGACCCGTGGGTTCAGAATCACTGTTTTAAAGTTCTAAATGAAAGCAACTTCGGACAAGTGGAGCAAGAGTTGATGTAAGATTTATCAATGGTGAAAGTCACACTGAACAGTGAAGATTCTTAGTTCTGGCTCCAGCACATTGTAGCAAGTGGAGAGAAATAAAAACCTGATCTGTAGATTAAATCACGCAGCTGATTTAAAAAATCCACGGGTCCACTTCAGCACTAGCTGCACCGCTCAGAATGATGAACAACACGAAAAGATGCGGGATAGCTCCGCCTTCATCAACCGGCATCCCGCCGATGGCGGGATCGCTGAAGCGAGCGTTTAATCCGCTCTCTGACGCTGAGAGGCGACGCGACAGCTTCAGAGAGACGACCTCGAACAATGAAATCCCGCTAAACACATAAACAGCAATCTGAAAACCATGACCGTCGAGGGCACGCTTTAAAGGTTCCACGTCTATGATGAGCGATCCTTCCACGGCGCAAGATGGTGTGTCGCGTCACTAGGCGACGGGGCGTAGCGCAATCCAATGCGGTGTCTGCGGGGGGGGGCGCCGCTATAAAGACATGCCACACTCTGACAAACAGATCTGCGCACATCGGGGGTGAGGGGGGCTCAATTTTTTTTTCCCTACGGTTCCTCGAGTCGAATGTGCGACTCACTTCCTGGGGCGGTGGCGGGAAGAAGTGTGAAAAACAGGCGCCAGATTCGCTAAGTGAGAGACCGCCCCCTCGGCGTCCAGGCTACTGGCACCAGGATGTAAATATGATTTTTTTTTTAAATTCAGTTCTCTTTCACTGTGAATAACAGAGCCATTCCTAAAGCTGTACAAAAAAACTCCATAATCTTAATCGCCGGAAAAACACCCACCTGCCCCTAGTACATGCACTCAATGACAGGAAAATCCTCCGACAAAACCCGAGATGAAAAGCCCTGAAGTGGTAATCTGGGCTTGACACACCATCAAGTGCCTTTCACCCCAAACACCCAGCACCGTGGAAATAGAGATCAAACAGTTCACAGCACGGCTAGTGGTTTTATACTGACTCAAGGGGTTTTGGGTGGCCAGATGCAAATGGACAATCCCGCTTGGAGAGGCTACTCATCCACATGGGATCCAAAGATCTCACATCGTTTTACGACAGTTTTTTTAAACGATCCGCCATGTGCGATCGAGTGCTGACATTTCTTTCACTGCCCCGGCTTGCGTTTCTCCCCCGAAAGCTTTTTATTAATTTTTTTTTTCTTCTCCCTAAAACCTGTTAGTGTAAAGGTCAGGGGGACCTTTTGGTGACGATAACAAATGTAATTAAACTTCAGGAGTGCACATGAGGCCTGGGACTCTCCCCAGACGGCTGCAAATCTGATCCCTGCTAAAACCTTGCTTTTGTCTCCTCGTTCCTCCATCGGCGCACAGACGAGAGCAAGACAACGGTCAAATTAAATTAAAGAAGATGCGATAATCACACGAGTCAGACGGCGACTGGAAGAGCACAGCGGAGCCGGCATAAAAATAGCCAACAGAATGATGATTAGAAAAGCTTAGCCCATATAATAATAAAAAAAAAAACAAATGCGAGCAAATCTTAAATAGGAATAATGAATAATGAAAGGGGAAGTCCAACCAAAAAATGATATTAAACTCATTGTGATCATCACCAGATGGTTTCCATGGTTTCTAAACGGAAACTATATTAAATGCAGCACAACCAATGAACTGTGCTTTGGTTTCGCAAAGAAATTGACTCTTTGACATCAAAGGACATTTCCATTCCCGTTACAAAGGGCCACCCCCCCCCCACCTCTCGCCTTTAATATCCTTAATATTCCATGTTATGAAAGAGTGAAGAGAGGTTGAGAAATTTCCAAAATCCAGCTGCCACAATAGTGCCACTAGTACAAGTACAGATAATTATACATTTTATATGCTGTAATTATGGAAGAGCCACTCCCCAGTCTGCAACAATCTGTGAAGGATGTCAGGACTTTGTAGGTCCAACACAGATGGTCCAGGCTGGGACCGAATTTCCAGACACCCTGAACTTGTTGGAGACCAGTTTCATGTTCCGAAACACTTCATATAAACGATTGACTAGTTTCAAATGGATTCCGCAGATCATCCATCTAATCCCGCATAACCCTTTTGTTAAATGGATCCTCGTGTCTCACACACCCAGAGGAAGAAGGCTCTCCACCATCACTATGCACCCAAAATCATCTCCGACTGGCTTAAATCAAAGCCATGTGACTGGAACGTCACTTAGAGCCTTGATGATTCATACGCTGTAGAATGTGACTCGTTAGCGCAGTTAATTCAAAAGGGTTGGAAAGGGCTGAAATACTGACAAGGATACCCCAACACTCTCGCTTCTAAAGCCCATTGAATTTTGGGCCTTGCCTGATTTGACCCAGCTTTGATCCACTTGGTGCATGGAAGATCACGGACAAACAAGCGAACGGCTTAGTGATTTCTCAACCCAGTTCTTAGGGACACGTAGACAGTTAACATTTTTTGTCCTTCCCAGCTCCCAACACACCTGTACCAGGTATATGGTTCATTCTTGGCTGCCTAGTTCAGATGCATTGAGAGTTGGCAGGGAGCAAAACTGTGGGGATCCCCAAGGACCAGGTTGATAAATATTGCTGTAGAGGAAGGCTGCAGGATATGCGGGTTTAGGGGTCAGTGTGGATCAAGGATGGCTGGTTCTCAGAACAAGAAACTTCTCAGCACTATGGGGTTGCGCCACGAGTCCCTGGATGACACAGACAGGCAAGGGAGGCTTTCTGTCTCCACACACAGTGCCAGGAGGTGGGTAGGGGTACCTTTTTGGCAGAGTTGGGTAATTCAGGTTCAGAGAGTATAAGTCCAGACCAGGATTTTGTTTCAACCAACCCGTTGCGTACTCTGTGCTCTGTGACTCTTTATGTTCAACTGGTTGGTTGAAACAAAATCCCAGTCTGGACTTTTACTCTCCAGACCTGAATTACCCAACTCTGGTTTTTGGTCCTCAGGGGGGGAGATTATTTATATACACAAGGAATTACCTTTAGACGTGGCCGGGGATGAACCTGCCACAACGTGTGCGGCTGGTATTGGAGTGTGTTGCACAACTAGCCCACCCACCATTAAAGAGGAGGAGAGACAGTGGAATGAAGTGAGTGCGAGGGAAGAAGAGAACAAAACACATGGGCCTAATGTTCGGCTCCCAGCGTTACCGAGCCAGTGTGAGCCACCCGTGAGAGAATTAAGCAGAGCAGATTTCCAGAAGACTCCATGAAGACCTCAGGGAGATCTGATGGTCCTCAGGGGGAGCAGTAACAGAAAGCAAGGCAGCCAGCACAAACTGAAGCTGGCCCCTCCACCCCTCCAATAAAACAAAATATTATGAGAAAAGTTTAGAATATTTTAATTTTCTATGTAATGCATATAAAACATGTAACATAAAAAACAGCTTTAAAAACGGCAGAAATGTAACTCATAAACGATCAAAAAAATATATACACTTTGGGGAAAAAGGTAATATAAATCTAACATTAATGTCTGAGGCTTTGCGGATAATATCAGGGCAGCCGGTGTGAAATTGCAGAGTCATTTTTAATTGAACTGTAATATTACTGGAATATTGTGCTAATAGCATGTATTATAATTGAAAAAAAAAGGTATCAGTGGAACAATAGATAGAACCGCAATAAAATGAGAGGTTAAGTGCTTAGTCTGTAAAAAAGCGTGCGATTTGACACGACGGACAGGACAGCTGGGCTCATCTCTCCTTGATCACTAAGCTTTTAATCTTTCAGGGTGTTCTTGCTTCTTCTGACATAATTGGAGATGACAGGTGCTGTGGTTCCACCTAGTCTACACAGCCAAGGTGTCTCACACTCGTGAGTCAGACTGTTTGTTCTGCCATGGCCACCGTCCATTTCAATGAAAAGGGAAATGTTGTAATTATAACGAGCTTTGCGGCATAACTGTTGGCTCACCAGTCATATAATTACAATGCATTTATTTAGTATACACTTTTATTCAAAGTGATGTACAACTAAAGGCTGGGTCAGAAGATGCCGTGAATAACTGGGGTTAAGAACCTTGTACCAGGACCCAATGGTGAAATCACTATGGAGACTCTAGGATTTGAACCTGTGATGTTCTGATTAATCACAGTGAGCTACACACACACACATAAAGGTATAAAGCTCCTCTTTGGATCAAAGCTGCCGTGTTCGCCGTCTTCCCGCCAGGAAGCTCAAGGGCCCGGAACGTTCCACGCGCCGCCGTGTAAGGCGTCAGTGCAGTTGCCCGTGGTGGTGATTCTGACCCGGCATAGTGGTGAGCCTCTTGCACACGCGCGCTACTGTTCGCATAGCCCCCCCTCCCCCAGGGCCTGGGGGTCTTGGCACAAGTTCCATGTGGTTGACAGACACTTGAATTGCACACTCCCTCCACTTCACTCACAGCTGCATGCTGCACAGAAGCTCTGGGGAGGAGCTGCTGTTTGAAGAGCCCGACGAGGGAGTCAGACAGCCCCGCTCAGGGCACGGGGATCTGCCCCGCAGGTGTGCCCGAGCCGTCCCATGATTCCTACAGCTTCCTGCCTGAGCATATAGGCAGACACAATGCTTTCTCTTCCTGAGCCGCCAGGCCCTGGCACAGCACACCCTCCTCGACAGACACCGTGCGGGGAGCCAGCATGACTCTGCAATTTCACACCGGCTGCCCTGATATTATCCGCAAAGCCTCAGACATTAATGTTAGATTTATATGGTGTGTGATGGGGCACAGCGCCATGGAACAGCATGCATGAT
>JAODLC010000123.1:4437616-4454809 GCA_026781145.1 Hippopotamyrus pictus | reverse complement strand
TTTTTTCATAGCAGTCACTGATTTTTATAAAATAGAGTTTTCCCTTATGGGGACCAGGAAACCAGTCCCCATAAGGGAAAAAAAACAGATATTTATCACGTTATGGGGACATTGTGTCCCCATAAGGATAGGTAAACCCGCTCACACAAACACACACACACACACACACACTGTAATTGGTGGTGACCCTGTGCTTTTTTCTGTTAATGGTTCTGTATTATTATATTATCTGCTGAAAAAGCTTCATAAAAAGATTTGTTAATAAAAGCTCATTTATAGTATTGTATTTTTCCTTATTTTTTTTTTTTCCATGTTAAATGTATAAAATTCCCCATCTGATTCCTTAGCGCAGCTTCCTGTACATTATGGACAAAACTGGGGTTAAAATGACAAGGAAACTCCTTCACCCAAAAATAACAACATACTAACTAAAAAGACTACAAATATTCTTTGGCTTTACCACCGTCAGGGAACGCAAATATGTAAAGAGACAAACTGATCAAAAACGATCATGCTTTTTTCCCTCAGGGCATATGGTCGGAAACATCGTAACTCTATTTTTCAACCTAATGTCATTAATATGTGATACGAATCTTTGGTCATGATGTGGTCATGCATAGTTAAGCATGTTTCATTCCTACTTTTTAATTTGATCAACTTAGATAAAGAGCTTTAATCAATGGATGCAAGAAATTTTATCTAAAAAGTGTGGAAAAAAAAATATATATATCTTTTTCTTGTGTATAACTGCAGACTTTTTTATTGGACATCGAGGGAGTGGGAGCTGGTATAGAGAGCATTCATCATCTGTCAGAGCAGTGCAGCGGCTGATTAACTTACAGAAGTTTGCAGATCTGGCTGATTCTTATTTCTGCTCTCACATCAGCATCCCAAACACCAGTGATTCCACTCGTTTCCGGGCCACAGACGCCACACAAACATAATTTATTCATGAGGTGGTGGCACACATGCTTTCCCATCCATCTGGACGGCTCTTTCACTCTCGGTGATAAATGACACCTATCTGCACGGAACGCCTAATTATTTTGCATGAATCAGATGCGACGGAGCGCGGCGTGACCCCCCTCTCCGCCGACCGCCTGTCTCCGTAGAAACGGAGCGCGCGTTTGCGTGTCTGTGCATGAGCCGGCCTGCGGGGGCCCTGGGTGACGGATCGAGCACTCACTCCGCCAGCTCCTCCAGGCTCCGGTACACATCGTCCTCGTTCAGCGTGGTGTCCTCTGATGGAAAGGGCCTTTGGTGGAACACAGAACAGAGAAATCAGGGTCCTAGAACCCACAACCATCCGTAAACCTCAAGACTCAATCTGACAGCTGACAACGGTAGAAGAGTCTGGGTTCACTGTTAGCAATGTGACGAATAATGTCGCAGAACTAATAATTATTCATTCGCACTTCTTACCAAAGTGCATCCGCACGTAGCAGAGGTAGGATTCGAACCTACAAACTGGAGATATGAGGAGAGTGCTACCCAATCAGGAATATGAAAATAACATGTAGAATGGCTCAGCGAAGTCATAAACAAATACACTCTGTATTTATGTGCTGTTATTTTTTTTAAGGTAGCTAATGATCTCCAGTTCCAGCATTCAAAAAATGGCTATTTGATTTTATGTTTTTTAGACAGCTGACTAAGCTGTCAAAAAAGTAAAAGGTGGGAATAAGCCCATAAAAATTCTGGAGAGGCTATTATCCGCAGGATTCAAGCCCAGAATCCGTCATCTTAACAAGTCTGTTCTCAGTTCATTCTGCTTCATTTGTCATTGAGTTCTTTCAGAGAAGAGGGTAACCAGCAGCCTGGAATTGAAGTTCAATTGATTTGATTAAGCAATAACCAGAGAAACGATCCATAACTGCTCAGGGGCATGTTTTCTGTCTTATTGAGAATATAAACAAATCATTTACCGTTCATCAACAATGGGCCCCCAACAGGCTGCAGGGGACATCCATAATGCTGTTATATTTTACAATGTGTGGACTTCCACCATGACAAACAGGAACATGCGCGCACACACACACACACACACACACACACACGCTCCAAGTTCAATGACAATTAAAGTTTTTACCAGAATTTTGCCACATATTGTTACATAAACATATCAAAAGTGTGATGTGTCAACAGATAATTACAGGAGTACATCTACCAACAATTTCAGTGATAACCACAGTAATTAAATCGAGATTATTCTACAGAGATAGTCATGAGAGAAACTCCCCACAACATAATGAACCCCCGCCCCCCAGAAGAACTGGTAGGGATATAGTCTACCATATTCATCTAGAATCAGTATACAACCAAAAGCAATATGTTCACAGCATAATTGGAGAAAGAAGTTAATTTACACTGAAATGCATTACATGAATTAATCACACATAACATGCTGAAAATCAGTCACGTGTTGAGAAACCATGTTAGGAAAAGCACGTATGTTGCATGCTTGAGTGGCTGTGTGGCAGTACTGAGGTTGCCCCGATGATGATACCATCAACCAGCAGTGATAAGCTTGTGAAGACTAACAGAGCCAGTATAAAGACCAACACCACCAGGTTCACCAGTACTGAGATGCCAGAGAAAAAAAAAAAATCACTATTAATGCACATCGCTTGATGACCACAGGGATGAACCCTGGTAGCCAATGAGACATCAGCAGAAGGAGGAGCCATCGACGTGATGAAGGACCTAAAACCTGAAGTGTGCTGTGTGTCACAGAGCAAACAACAACAGGTGCTGCAGCAGTGGAGCGATCACACCTGATGCGAGAGGAAAGTCTCCAGACAGTGATCTCCGTTCAGGGGGGCGTGTGACAATGCGAAACGGGGTAAAGAATCTGATTAATCCCGTAAAATCCCTACCACTCTACCTGCCGATAGAGGAGAATATTTACACTTAGGCTGCCGTCTTGGGAAAAATAAAAGAGATGTGCTACATGAATTCAGAGAGCTGTAGATGAACTGGAAAAATGGGAGCTGGCATTTCTGGAAGGAATGTGAGCTTGGAGTACCTCCGTTATAGATCACCAACTTAGAGACGGGACCACTGCCCTCCCACGTGTGGCCAGACATCTAGCAAATGCTCCTCAGCAGACTGCCCTGTACCAGACCCCCTGCTTGACCCCCCCACTCCAGTGCGCTTCTGCAGAAAGGCCTGATCTCGTTGACTTGGCTTTCGGGGGTGGGGGTGGGGCGGCAGACTACAGATCTTCTGCAGCAATTAAAGTGTGGGGGACGAGCGGAGGGTTTGGCGTGTGGGCGAAAGAAAAAAAAACAACAGCCATCCAGACATGCTGAGATTATTGGAAGCTGAGTTTCCAGGCAATGTATGTTTGCTCGATAAATCCTGAGTAAGACTTCTGAAGTAAAACACCAGATTGGACTTGATGGAGGACATTTAAACAGAATGGGGTTGTAGAAAAAGGTGAAGGCGCAGAGTAAGGAAGAGAACAACCGGCAGTTCTCTGTGCCCGCTGAGCTGAGAGTGGGCTCCTCACCCAGGGCATCACAAACATGGCGCGACGAGTCTTCAATCCCACAAAACCTGCCATCTTACCGCCACCCAGCCACCTGCACGTATGTATATTAAAGCCCCATCCAGGGCAGATGTTTGCCTGATGTTTCATTCATGATTCATTCTCCTGAACTAGAGCTCCCTAATTGGCCTGACACATGCCTTTGCGTTAGCCATAAATTAGCATAGCAAGCCCACAGATGCCGGAACAATAATGATAAGACCCCAACCCCGCCCTGATATTCTCTGCTTGATGTTCTCCAGGTAATTATAAAGACGTCTCACCCCCTTGTGGCTCTGGCCCCCTCCCCTTTTCACGCAACAGGCAATTGAGGTAATGGGAATGTCCTTTGGTGTATGACCACCACCATCGTGGGGTGCTCACATACGCGTAGGCGGGCGGATGGGGTTCCGGCAGCCGGCCGCAGGTCCGATGCCAGCCGATTTCGGACCCGGGTGCCAAGGTGCCCCAAAGTGCAAGAACACAGCCTCAGATGTACTGCACAGGCAGATAAATCCATGCACGGTATATTGTATGTTCGGAGAATCTGCCAGGCAGACGTAATTAATATTTAAGTAGCTTCCAAGAACAAGTCTCACGAGTAGAGGAAACAGGTGACAGAAAACATGATAGACCTGCAAATTAGTCACGGAAGACGTAAGGCTCCAGAACCGAGAATTACAACGGGCGTCACCTTCTAGTTTAGCCCAGTCATTCCTGCTGGGTCTCAGAACCTGTGAAGTAATCATCACCTTTCAACAGGGACCTAAAGACCGGATCTGTGGAGCATTGCTGTATACTTGTACCATTGATGCTAACTGCTTACGGAAGGCATGTAAAATAGGTGGGGGGGGGGGGGTGGATATGACCAATAAGGGATGCAGCAGACCCAATGTCCCTAAAGCATCACACTGTTGTACTTTGTGATGCAAATGTGCTTAACTGGCTTCAACTATTTACTCAGCTGAGTGGATAACTTGAGAAATAAGAAAAACACTGAAAAATAATTAACCACTCGGGTTTAAAGTCTCTGCTAAATGATTATATAAGAGGCGCCTTGTAGCTGAGACTCCGCACTATAGACTGTTGCCTGAAAAGCACTCAGCATGCCCGAAGTCCTTCCCCAGCGATAGCCGATCACAGGCACTTCCAGTAATGAGTGCAACAAGGACAGTGAACCTTGGGAGGGGGGGCGAGTGTCTGTCTTTTACTGTGGCGGCTGGAAATGGGCCATCAGCTCGAGCCGGAAGAAGCTTATTGGTGTTCGCTGCATCCAGATGACTGCCCTGACTGGTCAGGCCAGGGTGTGTGCGTTTGCTGGTCAACGGTTCAGTCAGATTTTTTAGCTCAGTCTTGTGGTCCTGGCTAAGCATCGAGCGAGTCACGTGGCCATTAATCTCCATGATCTCCAACACTACATCACAAAGCAGGAAAACCCCAAGTCTATCTGAACGGCTGCATCCACGCGTAAACACTGGAGGATGTGACTCTCAGTGGGGGTGGCCCAGCCTATCCGAAAGCAGAGGGCCAGATCAGCCCCAGAATTAAAATCTCCTCATCAATAACAATCCCCCCCCTCCACGTCCGCATCCATGGCCTCAGAGCCAAACTACCACTCTGCCAGGGTGTGGGAAAGACTTAATGCATCCGATTTAAAGCCCCCAGCGAAATCTGTCAGCAAAGTTTCCTCCAGAAAAGATGATGTGGCCTCGGTCACATTTAACACCCCAGTGCCTGGGGTTTAAAAAAAAAAAAACAGGCATAGGTTTGCGCTAAGCTAATGAGCTGGTTACTGTGGTTACTGGGGGAGCAAAGTATACTGAAGCAACTCTATATATCTACATACTTGTATAAGAGGGTTAGAGGTTTGTCGGCCCTGCATTAAAGAGCTGGAATGACTCGGGATTCTAGAGCACGTACAATCTGTTGCTAAGCAATGGCCTTTCATTAGTGTTCTGCAACTCCTGCTAGGTATTTGGTTTGGGGGATGTGGTATAGCCCTATTTTATTCAAATAAAATTAACAACATTTTTAGCAACGCAGCTTCCAGTAACGAAGCAATACGGGAATACAAGGCAGGAAATGCTTCCAGTGGTTTGTGGCAAGCAGGCAGAGGGACAAAACATTCTGACGGCAATGCAGTCCCTTGGTTACCATTGCCCGGGGCAACACTCCCGGTGATGGCGGGAAAGCCTTGCAGATAAGGGTGGCGGGATAGCATGCTCTTACATCATCACTATCGGCAGTGGGACTCCATACAGGCAGACACACAGGGAGCTGGGCACGTCTGCACGTGTCCGCTTGTGATTTTGCACACTCGGGTAAAGGCTTTGTGAGCGGTGGCGTGCTAACGTCCGACGTGCCACTCAAACCGCGTCGCGACACGGGGGGGCCGCCAGCCAGAAGCCCGGGGGAGGGGACGCAGCAGATCGGGGGAAGGTGGGGGGGCCGGGTGATGTGTGATTCTCACCTCGTCTGCGGGCCTCTCTCACTGCGAGCTGAAAGGGAACAGCTTCCAAGCTGATGCCAAACCACAGAGACAGAAGACCCACCCTGGAGCAACCCAGCCCAGAAAGAATGACTCCCCCCCGGCTGAGTCACCGCTTTGAAGGTGTCGGACAGCCTGGGACATCAACGACCCTTAAATCTTTTAATGCCCGTGATGCATCGGGGGAAGAGATTAAACGTTGCGATGACAGCGGAGAGAGGAGATTAAATGGCGTGATCATAGCATGTCTGTAATCGATGACACATTGCATGGCGCACTAGAGGGGTAACGCATCTGCATGAGCGATCATTGTTTCCAGAGTACTTCATTATCTCAGGCTAACAGCCACACCCCTAGAGTACATTATAAATTTCTATGTCATAGCCATTCTATGTACATTTTCAGATCTTCAGCCTTACTCACCTGAATCTGAACTTTGTCTTCACTAAACAGATTGAAACGCTGCTGACCCCAGTACAACGTAGCAGCAAACAGGCAGCGGTTTTTTTCTTGCACCTTTCGAGGTGCCACTGAGGAAAGTTATTGGAAGCGGTGAACTGGGCAACGTGCTTCTTCCCAGTCAGTCTGTTGAGCTAACTGGGAGCATGACTGAACAAACCAAGAGATACATCACCCCCCACCCAAGTCAGAGGGGCATGTAATCCACTGGGAAGACATTCCTGTGTAAGTATGTGTGTGTGTGTGTGTGTGCGTGTGTGCGTGTGTGTGCGTGTGTGTGTGTGTGTGTGTGGGGGGGGCATACCTGATCCCTTTATTTTGCGCGATGCTGTGATGTGAGATCCTAGACAGCGCAGAAATAACCTGGAAGAGAAGAGAGAGGCTTTCGTTAGAGCAGCAAGGGATAAGAAGTGCGTGACCTTTATACAGAAAAGCGTTTTAGGCTCCGGCGGAGGACATACAGGGATTACAGATGGAAAAATGACATCGCTGAGAACAGAAGGGAGTAAACGGACAACCAGGCAGCCGGACAGGTGCAAACACCGACGGCTGCCAAGTTAATGAGGATGTTTACAGGCACCTGGCTTTTAACGGCCCCCTGCGTCGTCACCGACCGTCCCCTATTGTCACGGATCTGCCCGCTTGCGTTACGCCGCAATTACAAGGTTAAACGCACATGGTATTTAGGACTGATTCAATTCCACTCCGAGTCATGTGTGAGGGGACTCTCAAGAGGCTTGTGGGACTTTGTGGGGGGAGGGGGGCAGGAGCGTGATGGGAGCTGAGGGGAGGCGAGGCTGAGGAGTTCGGCCCATTGCACTCTTCCCATCGCGCTTATGGGCGCACGGCTCATTGTCAGCCGCCTGCAGCAGCATGTTACCGCCGTGGATAAAAATCCCCTTTTCCGAGTCAAGCGGAATAGATAGAGCCCGATCCCCCCTCCACCTGGACTCTCTGGAATGGACACCCACCATCCTCAATGTGCAGACAGCGCTAAACGAGATCTCAGCCACTTTAACGGCGTCCCGTTAATTGGAATGACTAATCGGGAGCGTGCTTATATGGACAACCGGTACAAGTACCAGAACTTACCACAGGCGATTAATCTCGACATTTATATTCTGACCTCAATTCATCAATGGCTCAATTACGCAAAATTTTAATTTTAATTTGTGACCGTAACTGTACAAGGCCTGTTCCGAGCAGGTCGGCGTACAGAAGAGTATGACAATGAAAGGGGGACTTCATGTGGGGGGAGTGGCAGAAAAAGGAGGGGCATTTCATGTTATTATGTTGTTATTATATTATGAAAATCACAAGAACAGGGAACAGGAGTAAGTTTAAGTAATGGGATACAACCGGGGGCGTGGTTCAAATGTAACCAATCATCAGTGATTTAACAGAATCATCCCGGGACCCCTGTTAAGAGATCAGGTACTCCGCAGAAGTAAAAAATATATGATTCGGTGCCCCCCACCCCCAAAAAAGAAAAACTTTTACTGTCGAAATCCCTCCCTCATCACCTGACTTGCCCTACCATGGTATGTCCACGCCTTGCCCCACAGGCTTACGAACAACACCCCAGGGGGCTTATGGGACCTCTTATCTGATTGGCTAACGTGGCCTTACACCCAGGTGCCGGCGCACTGGTCAGCCTCCCCGATCAACAGACAGAGACGGTTCGCCATGTGCGTGCCAGTCAGATTCCCGTCACAATACCAGGGGTCTGACCAGCCCCCCAATCCCCCCCCGCTCCCATGCTTGTGACCATCCGTTTATGAATATTAATGGCTCAGGCTGTCGACAGAGTGCGTCCACACAAGGGCTGGGAAACCCCTCTCCCAAAAGGACCATCAGGCTGGCTGCTGCCTGCGATTCCCCCAGCCTCGCCTTTTCCTCCATTAGCCACGTGAATTGTGCTCCTCAGGGGAGCCCCTGGTCCTTGGCACAACACGGATGGAGAGAGGAGCCCGCGGGGCTCCTTCACAGACTGCCTGCCAGAACGAGGAGGGAGAGAGGAGCGCGGGGCTCCTTCACAGACTGCCTGCCAGAACGCGGAGGGAGAGAGGAGCGCGGGGCTCCTTCACAGGCTGCCTGCCAGAACGCGGAGGGAGAGAGGAGCGCGGGGCTCCTTCACAGACTGCCTGCCAGAACGCGGAGGGAGAGAGGAGCGCGGGACTCCTTCACAGACTGCCTGCCAGAACGAGGAGGGAGAGAGGAGCGCGGGACTCCTTCACAGACTGCCTGCCAGTACGTGGAGGGAGTGAGGAGCGCGGGACTCCTTCACAGACTGCCTGTCAGTACGCGGAGGGAGAGAGGAGCGCGGGACTCCTTCACAGACTGCCTGTCAGTACGCGGAGGGAGAGAGGAGTGCGGGTCTCCTTCACAGACTGCCTGCCAGTACCTACAGCTTCCTTGATCAAAGTGTGAATCATCAGAATGAATAATGGTAATAAAAGTAATAAATATAAAGCTTCAGGGCGACCCTGACATTTATACATTTTCATTTATTTATCAGATGTTTTTATGTAGAAAATTTTATTTTTTGAGAAACAGGGCCAGCCAGTCCCTGGAGCACATGGGGGTTATTGGCCTTGCTCTAGAGGTCAATGATGAAATCACTCTACCATCAACATTGTTAGAACCAGCAACCTTCCGATCACAGGTACACCCAGTGAGCCGCACAGCGCCCCCTGCAGCTTAGCATGTGGTGGTTCCTATAAAATGGTTTTTGTCAGGAGCTGATCACCAGCGGTACCTTTGTCCTGTTCAACTTAAGGCACCGGCAGTGAGGTCAGAGACAGCTTCAGAGCCACCACAGTCCCACAGGTCATGGACAGAAGATGTAAATGGTGGTGATTCAGGTTTTTTTCCCCTCATTTTTAATGAGCTGTCACACATGAGTGCCCCACGTACCCAGTGGACCCCGACATCTCACACTGCGGAAATAGGCTGCTGCTAAGCGCCTGAAACAGCCATTCGCAGGTGACGGGGAGGGGGGGGGGCACAACAGATGGCTAAGGGACCCGCAATGCTCAGCTTCATCAATAATGAATAGCCCCCACCGCCAGCACCACCAGCCCCCTGAGAGAAGAAATCGAGCGTGGACCCGTGGTCCCGGTCCAGTAAGTCGCAGGCTGCATCAGGAATGGGAAATCTGTGCCGTTCCTGGAATTTTGGGCGTGTCGCCCTTAAGAACCACAACCTGTGATGGAGTATGCCAGGGAATTCGGATGGCTGTGTCGGAGTTCCCCGGAAAGCCCCTTCGGCGTGCCCCAGCCTGCGAGATGGCGAAGGCGATCCCGGGCAGGTAAATCTCAGAGCGCCGTCCCTGGCTCTGGTCCAGAGTTTGGGCCGACCCAGCCTGTTATGAGGGCATCCCCGCCGGCGGTTCCGTCCAAAGTCCCTAAATGAGGTCGCCACCGTTTCCTTCTATACGCTCCCATTAACAGGAAATGATGTCGTTAGCAGAGACCTCACTATCATGGACTACAAAGCAGTCCACATTACTCTCTATTACGCTATAATACTCACTGGGTTGTTTCACATGGTCTTTTCTAGGCTGCAGCAAAATCACACATTTGCAGTCTGGCATCCAAGGTCGAAGCCCCCGGTGTTTGGGCTTCACTTCTACAATAGCGGCAAAACTAACAGTGCCCTTGTCTCTCCGCGATGCTAATAGGTAACATATTTCCCTCATTACGCTGTAAAATCTGATTAGCGGAGACTCCCAGCGGAGCACCTGCTTGTCATCCACCAGCAGCGGGCTCCAGCATCCTCGCCGTATTTCCATATTTAGGGTGCGATTATTAGCATTCACCGCTATTACTTTCCCCGCGCCGCTCCTCCTTTGATCCAGACGGACTCAGTTCCTACCCTTTTTTTGTGCGGGAGGATTTTCCTTTCCACTGAATCTGTTCAAGCTGAGCCCTCTCCTTTACTCTTTCCGAAGTCTGTGGCCACCTGCGGTTCCTGAGTAAATCAAAGAGCCCACAAATCAGGTTCATAGAACGCCGACTTCCTCGCGGCGATATGACATCGGAGTAAACTTGGGGGGGTGGGTGAGGAAGGAAAAATGAAAAATGTGAAACAATCTATATGTTCAGCTGTGCTGTTTGGGGACACCCCCCAGCACTGGCAAAGTGGCCTCTGCATTTCTGTCCTGCTCATCTCTTGTTAAATCCAAAAGTCAGAATTACAGATGTAGCTGGTGTAAGTCGCGCAAAACGAGAAGCCATTAGAATTAAGCAGTCTAAAGTCACCCTCCAGTAATAGCCTTTCGAGGTTCACGTACAACACAGTGATTATTCTGAGGGTGTAATTCGAGCTCTTTTTTGAAGATAAGGCATTCCGTATTCGCGCTCTGCCAGTCCCTCTAGGACGAGATGGATGAAGTCATCCCATTTCTGGATGATCTGCCTTCTGAAAACATCTAGCACAAACACACCAAAGGCACACAACTCCAGATGATTTGCATGACACTCTGACTTAACAGACAGACATTCACAATCCTTGTGGGGGGTGCGGGGGGGGGGGGGTGCATCAGACTGGCAGGGAGACAAAGAAAGAAAAAGGCTGGTGGGAGGCTCGCCCCCGAATCCGCAAAATTCTGGAACAGTCTGGAAGCCCATAATGCAATTATGAATAAGTGGCTCCCAAGACAAGAGTCGCATCACGGAAAAAAAATATTTCAAAAAACCGTGTTAAGATCAGCAGTCTCATTAACACGACTCGCGACGCGAGATACATTCACTCCCATCCGCTAAACGGACTCCGTCGGACCCGTCGTTCCATATGGTGGCCCTGCCAGTGCCGCGATTAACAGCGACATCACAGATGGACGTGACGGTGCGAGACGTCAGGCTAGAAAAGAGGGGCGGAAACAAAGACTCCAAGCCGGTGATTCTCAACCCAGTCCTCGGGGACCCCCCCCCCCCCACACACACACACACACACACACACATTTCTGCTCCCTCCAAGCTCCCAGCCAATCACGGACACTCAATACCTGGCTCAGGTGCGCTGGGAACCAGAAGGGAGCGATAATGTGGACTGTCCGACGGTCCCCAAGGACTGGGATGAGGAGCTCTGTCATAACCCACTTAGCACACACTTTCTGAGCACTGTTTCATAACTTCAAGGCTGGTGGATTCGGGTATTAGTGAGATTTCATCCAAAGTGATACACACCGGGACGGACAATATGTATAACCTTCATTTTCAGGCCTTCCTTTTTGTATCGATTATTTTCTGACCCTGGACTCACCGTGAAGTTCAACGCAACAAAAACGCTCGCGAAGACTGCCGAGGGAAACTCACTCAGCCATTCAGCTTTGATTAATCCCTAACAATTTTATTGAAGAATAAACATTTTGTTCTGTGCCTTAATATCAAAATAACCATGGAAACCACAAGTGCACACAGCATACCTTACTTGGGTTAGCGATTTGTAAGTTATCCAGCCCTAACTCACGCTCATGTCATATTAGAAACACTGTATCACTGTTGTATGGTCCACTGAAGACCCTAACCTCCCAGAGATGATGGACCTCCCCGTTGCCCCCTAATGAAGCACATTTAATGCCTTCACTAGAGGGCGCTGTTGGCCCACATCCCCAAATCCTCACAGTGTGCAGAGAGCCATCATCTCAGTGTGGAAGGTTCCTCTGGCCTTCGTATCTAATAAAGACTGCGTAATAACGAGCCTTTTCCAGCAAGGGGGAAATTAGTGAGATTAAGACAGAATAAGTAACGAGGCCGTAATGCTACTCCGAACACCCAGGAGAGGAGTAAACGCTTTACTCTCATGACTACTGCAGAACTCATTTTTATTAAACCCAGGGTGCAAAAGCTTCCCCCCGTGCAACATTTAGGTTATTTCTGGATTATTCTGGGATTACGTGGCATCAGAGGATACAAACAGCAGATTTTATGGAGTGAAAGATGAGACGAGATGACCCAAGTCAGACCCAACAAGCCTTGCATAAACAGAAAAGTGACATGAGCATGTAAATGGGTCCCCAGATGCAGAGAGGGGACAGGAGAGGGGTAGGAGGTAGATGGGTGGGGAGGGGGGGGTGTGTCCATGTGCTCAGGGGTACCAGCATCCAAAGTGCAAAGAAGAGAAGCCATATTGTAACGACTGTCCTTTGTGAACAAAAGCTGGGGAAGGAAAAGAAAATAAGAAATGCCCATTTTCGAGTAAGACTCTAGGAGTCCACAAAACTGCTTACATGGTCAACCTGCAAACACTTCTTGTGGAAAATCCCGTCATGGTTATTACTTTCCTGCAGTCATGGGGACTCACTAACCTGGGTCAGGTAATCACTAACCGTGTGACAATGCAGTGGCTTGTGGTTTGCGGCCTCGTGGTCAACCCGACCTATTTGCGGCTGGCATGCGACGTGTGAGAGCCGTTGCTGGCCAGGCCGCTGCGGGGGGGCTCCGTGGCCACAAGCACACGTGCAGATGTAGATCAGACACAGACTATGGCCCCCCACAGACCATAGGAGCAACTGTTGACCATTTTCCTCCGCACAATGCATTTACTGCAGTCTAACAAACTACTGCACCAACAAAGCAACTGATAAGCAGTATAAAGTCGCCGGTGACGGACGGCCAATAGCAAGACCCCATATCTGCATCACTGAAGCCCTGCGTGGCTTAAACCAGCCTATCGCTCAAAGGGATGCATTTCAAAGCACTGCTGCGAATGGGCAGTAAGGGGCAGCCCTTCAGCAGAAGACAGCAATAAGCGGGATGTTTTTCTGAAGACACACCCAGCCAAAGTTAAGCCAGAGGACAGATGTTGCAGGTTTGGTTTGAGCCCCACACACATTATTTATTATGTTTCCTGCCTATAGTCTTAGATTGGGGTAGGGGAGGGGGTGTCAAATAATCCACAGACCCGAGGGTGACCTCATTCATAAGTCAAAGACCTGACTGCCTTGTCCAATAACAGAACCTTGTCATGGCCTCAGATCAAGGCGTCCATCATACGGGACCTGGATGAAGACCTTAAAAAGGGCAATGGGTGACCAGCGCTGTTTTTAAAAGGACGGCATGCGATATGTTAGGAATGGGGGGGGGGGGGGTTCTGGGAGGCATGTGGCTCCAGTTCACACAGGAAGTGCACACTAGTGAGTAAAGGCCTACCCCCCCCGCCCAACCCACCTGGCCACAGCACACATATCCTGTAAACACGCAAATGCATGTTTTGAGGAAGGTCTTTATTTACACCCCACACCCCCAGGACAGAATCAATTATTGTTTTTGCTCTCCACAGAGTTCATGCAAAGGGCGGGTGGCCGCACGCCACCCCGGTCAAAGTGCCTCGCGTTTCGCTTTCCTGCCTTTTCCGCTAAGAGGGCAAAAAAGAAGCGACAGCTTTGGGGAAATTATACCAGAGAGCCTCCCACAGGACAGTGGAGGCTTCACAAAAGCCCAGATCCTGCAGTTCCTCAGATCCACAGGAATCCAGGTGCCAAAACAACAGAAAGATGCTCAATGGGCATAATATGACTGGGACCAGTAGGCACTACGCCACACCTTCACACCATGGACTAAATACTAAAAAACATCCCATCATCCCCTGCCAGAGACCGTTTGTCACATCTGTGCTGCCTCTGACACGTTCCAACCCAGACATTCGAAAACATATGAAAATAAAATGAAAACAGACACCACTAGAACATTAAAGTGAAAGGGCAGCAAATTTATTATGATTCCTGAGGAAACAATATCGATGATATTGATATCAGACACGGTATTCCTGAGGTCTGCAGACCTCTGTGATATGAGGCTGCTCTGCCCTTCTCTTCCTGGCATAGCCACCACAATGGCCGATATTTTCTTTAAGTTTATGAATTGAAATGCCATAGCGGGATGAGGGTTCTGGTACGCAAGCGCACGCAGATACAGAGACCCACGCGCACACACACACACACACACACACACACACACACACACACACACACACACACACTAACCAGCAAGCCACAAGCCAGCTAGCCTTGCTTTCAGAAGTGGATACATTGCACACGTTGAACCACATACGACACACACAATGGGGCAAATGTTTCCAAGACGACCCACGGAACTTCCAGGCTTTTTGCTACAAAAACACAAACGTTCCGTTCCGGAATTTTAGCACGTGTAACACTAATATTCATCCCAATGAAAGAACCCTTACCGTGTGTATCACAGGGAACCTAATATGGGATGATGCATATTTGTAGGTTTGATTTTTTTTCTAGGCATTCAGAAAGCAGGAGGAAAAGAGAGAGCATGGCCGAAATATTGCATGACAGTGCAGGTACATGTATATTTCTCTGGGTACTCTGATTTCCTTCCAGAGTCCAAAAACATGAGGTTAGGTGAAGCTTCCCTAAGCTCCTCTTAAGGTTTGAGTCTGTGCTCTGCAATGGTTTGGCGTCCCTTTGGAATGCTCTGTTGGTCCATCTTCATGTAAACTTCCACTTGCTTTGGCAGCACTCCTTAAATACACAGTGCTTGCAGCAAGAATTGCGAAATGGTGATGCATACACTCATATCCCACTGGGGGGAGTGTCAGCTGTCCCTCCAGCGCAGCGAGTGTCAAGTGGCGGATCTCAAAGAACTATCCAGGGGCGGACTCGCTGATCCACAGCACCGGATCGCTGCCCGGAGTGACTTGAGATTCCTGGGCTCAGGAAGGTGTCCGTTCAGCTGACAGAAATGACGCCATTCCATGCTTCCAATTTAAAAACAGGAACGGCAGCCGACATTCTCCGTCTTTGTTGTCTGAATCTCCAGCGATATCCCCCACTTTGATAACGGCGTAGCGTCTATTACGCTCACCAACCGCTGCACGCTTCCCTAAGGCAAGGCAAGGATAGTGGAGGCGAACCAGGTGAGGATTCCCCTGCGCCAAGGAAACAAGAGCTTCACAGTCCAGGCAGAGGCTCCAAAGCCAGCCAAAGTGCCCTTATCAGGAAGGGGCACCTTTCATAGGGGGCTGAGGGGATGGGGGGTGGCCATGGAAATAAAACAGCTTTTTTTCTTTTAGAAAAAAACAGACACCCAGCAATTGAGTTGATGGTACGAACGTGCGTAATCCTGACGGCCTCGCAGGCGTGACGGGGACAAAGGGTAAATGGAGAGCAGGGTGGGGGCCGTGCGGGTTCTGAGAGAGTCTTTGGGGTCCATGGGGGGTTCATGGCACATGCTCCCCCCTGCTAACAGAGATAAAGATTGGGGGGGGGGGGGGGCCAAATCCTCTTGTCTGGGAAATGCAGGCTGCCCTGGGTAGGATGCCAGGGACGCAGCGGTGGGCAGGTACAGTGTCCTGAGCCAGTGACAGGGCTTCCAGTGCCACGGCAGAACAGAGCCCACTGCCACGATGACACAACAGCGATGAAGGAGCTAGCAGCATGCTCAGTGCGATGCTGTAAAAACATGCATTTTTCTGATCATTTATGATTAATTCTTAACAGGAGAGAAATATTCCCCCTTTGACACGAATACTTTGTTTCTCAAGTGAATCTACGTGAAAATGTAGCAATATATAGGTCAGGAACTCACATACAATTCAGCCAGATTCTTAGCATATTCTCTGTCAGACGCATGAAGACATAAATCCAGTAATCATAATAAAAACTACAGAAAAAATCTATACATGTGGAGAAATATAAATGTGAAATAAAATACATACATTCTGTGTTTACCTTTTGCTTACGGTAGTGTACGGCTATATCAGTATTAGGTTAATTTGCTAGGCTTTGCTGACTGACAGTGGAAGGGGTGTTTTTCTGAAGGGGTGACATGGGACACAAAACAGCCAATCAGGTTGCAGGGGATAAAGTGTACTGTAGCAGGCATGTCTGCTTCACTGCCCTTCAGGTAATTGATGGTCTGACCCTCTCAGACAGTCAGTGACAGGCATTAGGACATGCGATACTGTGCTTAAATGAAATGGCACAATAAGATGACTATTGCACTTTTTTGGGTGACTTATTTACTGACTGTCTGCTTAACTCAAAGAGCAAAGTGACAGGTGTACATACACAGAGGTTAAACTTATTTCAGCTTTGTTCGCTTAGAGAACACTTTACCCCAGGAACACAACAACAACAACAACAAAATTAAATGAGGCAAATTTGTTTGTGAATAAAATCCTTAAGGTAATTATTAACGGTAAATAATTTAACTTCAAACTGTGAGGGACAGCTAAGAAAAATCCTGGATCATCTGAATTTCCCAGAAAAAAAAACCGGCACAGTATGGGTGGTCTGATGGCTTCTAGCTCCCTGACATCACCACACCTTTTGTTTCACGGTGGTTAGAAACAAGTGAAAAATAAAATTCTGCTGGAATTTCAGACAGGCACTGAGCGAGACGCCTCGGCCCACACTGAGGCCCCGGTGGTCAGTGTGGCATTTGCGTTCCCAGAAAAGGGATAAACCTTGCTGTATCGTGTAAAAATGAGAGCCCCGGGGAGGGAAAGACAGGTCAAACAATAAATCATGAGGGCAGAGTCATGGGGGGCGGGGGGCAGGGAGCTCAGGAAGTGGGTTATAAAGGAGACGGCAGAGGGGCACTTAAATGTGACGTGCAGCATCAAGGACGGGGGGGGGGGCAAACACCTGGGGGCAGATGGTGCTGGCAACCGCAACGGGGTACCACTGATTCTGCCGACCAGAGAAACATCGGGGCTGATGGGAGGCACGGGGGGTTGTTTT
>JAODLC010000123.1:4354500-4371927 GCA_026781145.1 Hippopotamyrus pictus | reverse complement strand
GTGAAACACACAAACATCCGGTGAAAAGGGATTGCCAAAAGGGGCTCAGAGCGCAAGGGGTGGACTCATAAAAAGTAGATCGCAGCCAGGCCATGCAGAACATGCAGCGGAGCACACACGGAGGAGCACACATAGGGGAGCACACCCGGAGGAGCACATGT
This sequence comes from Hippopotamyrus pictus, assembly GCA_026781145.1. Classification (NCBI taxonomy): domain Eukaryota; kingdom Metazoa; phylum Chordata; class Actinopteri; order Osteoglossiformes; family Mormyridae; genus Hippopotamyrus; species Hippopotamyrus pictus. The sequence goes on along the minus strand of JAODLC010000123.1, from coordinate 4,371,766 downwards.
GGAGGAGTACACGCAGAGGAGTACACACAGAGGAGCACATGCAGGGGAGCACATGCAGGGGAGCACATGCAGGGGAGCACATGCAGGGGAGCACACATAGAGGACCACATGCAGGGGAGCACACATGGAGGAGTACACACAGAGGAGCACACGCAGGGGAGCACACACAGAGGAGCACACGCAGGGGAGGACACACGGAGGAGGACATGCAGAGGAGCACACACAGGGGAGGAAACACGGAGGAGGACATGTGGAGGAAGACATGCAGAGGAGCACACGTGGAGGAGCACACACAGGGGAGCACACGCAGGAGAGGACACACAGAGGAGGACACGTGGAGGACCACATGCAGGGGAGCACATGTGGAGGAGCACACGCAGGGGAGCATACACAGAGGAGGACATGTGGAGGAGCACACGTGGAGGAGCACATGCAGGGGAGCACACATGGAGGAGCAAAAGCAAAGGAGCACACATGGAGGAGCACACGCAGGGGAGCACACGCAGAAGAGCACACACAGGGGAGCACACACAGGGGAGCACACGCAGAAGAGCACACACAGAGGCGCACACGCTGAGGAGCACACGCAGGGGAGCACACGCCGAGGAGCACACGCAGGGGAGCACAAGCTGAGGAGCACACGCAGGGGAGCACACGTAGAGAAGCTGCTGCTGGCCAGAGTCCGTCCACTGGCTTACATTACACCATCAAAAGATTTTCATTTTTCTGGCACCAAAGCCGACGGGCATCTCCTGCGATGAAACGGCAACAAGAGCAGCCACCCGGTGCCTTTGTGGTGTCCATTTCCATGGCGACGGCCAACACCAGCAATGCCCCTGCCACGGCCACGCCACACCAAGAAGAACTTTCCAGAAAGCTTCCACCCAACCCCTCTCCAAAGCGCTCTTGTTCTCCCCCCCACGCACACCTGCCTCACCTTTCGGTTCCAATTTATTCAGATACCGCCCCCCCTTACTGGCTTCTATGAAAGAAAATACAATATAATTTACCAAATAAATGTTGTGGCTCGTTTCCCTGTAACCTTCTCAAAGAAATGTTTTCACAGGTGACAAACGGGGAGTGAGTTTGGTTTGTTTAACATTGCAGTAATGTGTCGGCCTCAGCCAGTGAGGGTGCCACGCGTTTCACCCTCAAAGAGCACGTTGACTGACGGGGGGGGGGGCTAGTGCAATTCCCCTTCTCCAAGATGGACAATCCTCCCTCCCAGTCACGCTTCTGCAGGGAGCGACTTTGTTACCGGAATGAATGATGCCTCCTGTTTAATTGCCATAGTAAAGAGCGTAATTGGTCACTCTGATGGGAAGCGTGAATAACGACTTCAGCTGATAATCAATCATCGAAACAATCGCCATTGAGATGGACCCCACGAGCACCATTCCGCGAGAAAAATTATCACCAATACACGTCGTTTGCACCATAAAGATACTGTTACTGCAATATACTCCACAAAAATCAGCCCACAGAATGCTGCCCTGAACTGCTTTTCTGCTACCATGCTGCAGTATCCTTAGCAACATACCACAGGTCAGGGCTCCTATTCAGCGCCACTTCGCCAAGCGAATGTATTTTGTTCACGTTACACCATAACCCTCCGCACCTCTGTGCGAAACAAGAATGAGGATGAACAAGGATGACCCAGGCTGGATTTATTTTTATGAACTCGGAAACCGGTAACCAGGACTGGATCGTAGACTGTCGGTTAGCAACGGCACAAAAAACATGGCCAGTTCAGCAAAGACGATTAGCCGCTGTAGCGCTAACCAACGTCACGGCATTGCACTGCGGTATCAGCAGACGAAAAACAAAGAGCTAAACAGCACAAGGAAATCCACAAGTGTCTGGATACATGTAGAAATATCAGCTAAATTAAGAGGAGTCATTCACCGTGTTTACCGTGTTTACATCAAACGGAGTGACAAGTGCAGGCCTGCCTGAGCAAAAACTGAGATGGATGATTGGATGCGTGCAGTTAATGCTCTGTTATTTCACTCTGACAATATTAACAGAAAACCGTCGTTGTCAAGAACGAACTTTACGAGCAGTGCAGCAAAAAACATTTGTAGATATGACCGATCACAGTACATGACGATAGACTGGCCTGTGTGAAGGCCACCTCCCGCTTCCTGGTACGGAGAAGAATCCACAGTTATGTTTAGTCAAATTTTAGATGGAGAAGGAGCAACAAATCTCCCCAGAAAGGCTTAGCGTAGCCCAAAAATGGATAAAGGACCGTAAAGTATAGAGGAGCGGCAACAAATAACCCTAAATCACAGTGCGAAAGCAAGAGTAATGAGGATGTAGCCTAGCCTAGCGTGTGACAGATTGTAAAGCCTACCAGGGTGCCATAAAACAACCGGGAAGAGCACCTGAAGAAAAGGATATAAAAACAGCGATAGGCATCAAATGTTAACAACCAACAATCCCAGCCATATAAACAAAGAATTTTACAAGTGTAAACAGCCACAGCGGTCGGCAGCAAAACACTCCCATATTTACGCTGGCCCACATTATCTTTCAAACCATTTTTTCGACAGCCGAGATCTCACAAGGATATCTTCACTTTCCAATGGGCAAGAATTCTGACGACAGCAAGAATGAGCGTAGACCCAAAGGCACCCTCCCAGCCTGCCCTTAGACTTGGAATAAATAGCGCTCGCATTATAGGTCACTCAGTTATTCCCTTGACTTTGACAGCTCTGATTTCTAGAGTGGCTGATGGTATGGTAATCAAGGCAATGATGTGCCCAAAAGGATTATGGGTATTCCACTGGAAGAAAAAGGACACAGTGGAAAGTGTGGCTACTCCAGGCATGCATTTCAAAAACCTTGGGCATCTACAGCAAGTGCTTCCTCAGAGATGGGAGGGGTGCCTTTCTCCTCCCACTGGACTGAAATCGTGGGCCCCCCTGGTCCGATGGTAATTAAGTGCCCAGGGAAGGACTGTGAAACGGACCTGCGGTTCCATATGGTATCTGCGGTATCTCCACCTGGTCTGAGGTCAGAGCAAGCTGCTGATGTCAGTCAATATCACACCTTGTCGGCACTAAGGAGGACTGGCCCGGGTGAGCCCCTCCCCCCACTGCCTAGGATCGTCATGACGATGGCCCTCTTCTTACATAAGCAGCGTTCAGGGTTATCCCAGTCTTTTACTGGCACACTATCATTGTTACACACAAGCTGAGTGCACAGGCTAAGGTCTAGATCCACAGCAACAAAAAAAGAGAGAGACTTAAATTTATAGTCCACAAATTCTGTGGAAGATTATGAAATTCTTTACATTCTGACTATGAATGGAATTGCATGGATTGCACAGAATGTGTTGGAGAAGCAGACTAGAAAATGCAGAGATGGAACCCTGAACAACACAAGCTTATGAAAATCATTGACTCAGGCTTGTGGCCATGGACAGGAAACAAGCCGCATCTATACCAGAGGCATTTCAGCCCATTGCAGATGACCCCAGGCAATCAGAATACTTTAACATACGCAAACAATCACACTGTTCATATAAAGCAAGACGCGCGTTGTGCTACTGGACAAAGACTTACAATTGACCGAACGTCTAAGTGCCCAGTGCGTACGGCACAGTCAGACGCCTGAACAATAACAGGCCTGTCAGGCAGCAGCCGAGAGGGAGCACAGAACCACCTGGCCATTACTGGTGTGTCAGTAAGCATACAGGCCTCCTTTCACGGAGCTAACCGGCACTGACAGTCAGGGGGACAGGGGGCTTTCGCGTGGCCGTAGAGGAAGGACGGCAAACAGCTATGGAACCTCACAGAATCAGAATTCACTTTGGACAGATACACTGACATGTACCAGACATTTCTTAGCGTTATTGGTGCATATGTTCACAGACAACATGAATTAAGAAAATAATAATAAGGGAAAGAAATAAAACAGACAAAAGTATGAGCAGTGGTGCAGATCAGAACAGACTGCGGTTAGTAAATCGGTATTTAGAAAACGTGTGACGTAAGCACGTCCAAGTTGAACTAGAGGTGCGCTAGAGAAACGTGCATCACCATTCCCACCATGGGAGGCTGAGGAAGTCATCGTACCAGGACAGCCATACTCCACATGCGGGGCCACATTATATGTGTGTATATATATATGGGAATGTATATATTACATTTTGGGGGACCAAATGACCCCCACAATGTAATAAATACCTTTTACTTTGAAGTTGTGGTGCCTTTTTTCTGGCCACAAGGGGAATCTGAATTTTATGGAAATCTGTGAATGCAATCAAAAAACTTAAAATGCCAAAAATCGTATATTTCGTTGGGTTACATGACGATAGACTAGATAACAGGTTCGGGCTAGGTAGGGGTTAGGTTTGTCATAGTTGGGATTAGAGTTATGCCCATAGAATGAATGGACAGTCCCCACAAAGATATGAGTACAAACAGGCGCGTGTGTGTGTCTGTGCATCTGTGTGTGTGACTGGCTGCAGGTCTGTCTCCCACACAGTTCTGTATCCTAAACACTAAGCCGTTTACACAGTTGCCATAACTTCATGGGTACAATTTATGATAAATTTAGGATGTGGTGAAAAAAAAAATTACATCACCAAAGATAATTCAACAAACGAACCATCCAACCAACCCCAGGGTGTGAAAGGAGCCCAAATCATTAACCATTATGGTACCTGCTGCTACGCATGAAAAAGAGAGGGATGGTTAAGGAGAGCCTCTGGTTTGGAGAACCAGCCATCTGTTATATCAGCGAATCCTTCCTCTTAGGCTAAAGCTCGCCAAAGCATGCAGATAAGGAGGAGATAAGAAAACAAAAACAACAAAAATGTAATAAACAAAAAATGAGTGTGCAGATGGTCACTCCGAAAACCATAAGCTCCACAGATAAACCTGCTTTGCTTTTTATCAAAATGACACCTTTCGCACCTACAGTGTCGGTGCTTAGCGACACCCCCGCGGTCCCGCAATCTCCCAGGAACCACCAGGGTTCACTCTCATCTGGCGGGAGAGTGGGCGGGGCTTGAAGAGCGGGTGAGGTTCCGCCGTGGCGAGTGGCCATAGGTGTATGCGGGAACACTTGGGGGAGGAGAGAGGGGAGCGGAGGGAGGGGGAAGCGGGAAGAAAGATACGGAGACGGGAAAGAGGCCAGAGATACAGCCAATGGGATTATCCCCCTAATGAGGGGGAGGGGCAAATTTACATAGGCTACATTACAGTAGTACCACAAACAACCCATTTAATTTCAGAAGCAGGTTCTGAATATGGCAGAAGGGGCAGGGAGATGTAATTAAGCAGTGACCTAATGTTGTGCTACTGGTGCGTGTGTGTGTGTGTGTGTGTTTGCATTTGACCAGCTAAAGGCCCCAGAGAATCTGAAATGCGCTTCCCGCAGGGTGCAGACAGCCGGCTGCCGCCTCCGCGGGGCGCTAAAGTCGTGCAGCATAAGGGGTAATGAGGCGGATTCACCCAGCCTTCGCATCCGATCACCACAGGGCCACAGACAGCAGCATTTCAACTGGCGCAGGGACACATACTGACCGTCTCCATTCTCCCACCTGTAACGAACGCCGAGAATATTCTGCTGCTTTTTCCAGTTTTATGAAAATTAGTTTTAATATCAAAACGAGTAATTGCCAGGCAGTGATCATACACGTGCATACTTTATTATCTTTCAGTTCAATTCCTTGTAGAGACTGTGTGTGTGTGTGTGGAGGGGGGGTGGTTCTTTAAAGGTCAGAACTACAAAGGGTACAAAAAATTTCCAAAAAGCCAGAGGATCCACCAGAGACCCCAGTGAAATATGCAGGCAACAAGCAGGACGGAAACAGGCGGCACAGCGGGCCGGTGGCTTCCAGGGTGTGTCGCCAGTGCTGGGGAAACATTAGACTGGAGCAGGAACACTGGCTGAAATCAGGCCTTTTCATGGGCGGCTCTTAGGTGGAGAAACCGTTAATGAGCTCAATTTAGATTACTACCACCAGGGGGAGAGAGAGCCAAATATAGACTCAACACCCAGATTACATGAACATAGAGCACCTCCATGCCGAAGCAGTAGTCGGAATGAACCTTACATTAGAGCACTTGTTCCACGTTAAACTGCTAGGCGGGTCAAACTTTCCATTTTACTTTCGGTCTAATCACGCGGCTGATGATCCCACTAAAATGTGGAACTTCTTGCCCCTGTAAAAAGGCTCTTTCATACTTTAGCGGATTTCACCCTGGGGTATTTTAACAAGTCGGTGTTTCATATACAGACACTTTGTGAACCCTGGTATGTGTGTGTGTGTGTGTGTGTGTGTGTGTGCATCCACCCACAGAGATTTAAAGGTAATAATGCAGCCAAACAGAAGTTATGGGTTAAGATATCCAGCCAGGGTTCTTAAACCTTCACTTCCATGCAGAGGATGGCTTTAGTTTTTAAGCGGCAGCACCTCCTGACATTAAAAACACACCCCCCCACACCAGGCTTTTGGGAATCTTGAAGGTTGAGACACGGGTGCCTTTGGTATTATAAACCCAGCCAGGGAACATGGGGAGGAGGAGCGCTTAGGTCCCCCATCCTCGCCTCGTAATTCCACACGACTCCGGCCACGCCAGCCTGCCGGCCTCCTTGAACACGACACCCTCACCCTCCGCTGGCGTTTCCCTCCTGACGGCCTCCTTGAAGACGACGCCCTCGTCCTCCGCCGGCCTTCTTGAACGCGGAGCCCTCGTCCTCCGCTGGCGTTTCCCTCCTGACGGCCTCCTTGAAGACGACGCCATCGTCCTCCGCCGGCCTTCTTGAACGTGGAGCCCTCGTCCTCCGCTGGCGTTTCCCTCCTGATGGCCTCTTTGAATCGCCAGCACATTTAAATTTCAAGTCGCTCGTTTCCCACAGGTGGCCTCCCCCGACACCCTCATATGTAGGTGTATTTGCATACTGCCCCCTCCCTTCTGCAGTCCACCCTCCACCCCCACCCCCGCCCTGCTAGCTTCTGAGATGGCATGCCCCCGCCCACCCCCATAGAACAAGATAAAATGGCAAAGCTGAGATTTATAAACAGGCTGAAACGGACGAGAAGAAAGCGAAGGAGGGGAGGCCGAGGCGTGTCCGGACTGATGGACGGCGTCCGCCAGCGGGCGAAACAAAGCTACACTCAGAAAAGAAAGAACAGCGTCGGTCTCAGCTTTTCAGCTCCAGCGGCTGCCAAGGGCTGACACGCCCCCTAACCCCACCCCCCACCCTTGAGGAGGGGAAATCGAAGGCGGGGGAAAAAAAAAAAACAAAAACCAACAGCCTCAGGCACAGCCGGAGGCGACGCAGAGTAACGCGTCGGTATTATAAACATCCATACCTGCAACTGCGCAGGAATTCATCTGGCTCACCATCTCTGAAAAAAGCTGCAACAGATACAACTCTGTCGAGGGGATTAATAAGCTTTGGTATGTATCACTGCGGGCCGATGAAGCACCCCTCCAGACAGACAGCGATGCTGTTTCTCAACCATAATACCTTGCCTGTCCATTGATGTGGTCACGTGACCCACGACTGTCGCGTCGTCTCTCTCATTGGCCGATGACTCTCGGTGACGTCCGTCAAGGATGAACCGTCGCGTCGGACACGCGACAGCTCTGACGGGTGTAGCTGTTGCTGCCGCTAATTGAATGTGTGTTAATTTGATGAGTACGGCTCGTCTGATTTTGTTGCGCAATTTATCGCTCGCTTTCACATCTCAGTGGCAGCGTTACGTGCAATTTGACTACCTCAGCATGGTTAATTGCTAATTTGTTTACGTATGAAGGACTGTTCCACAATTAGCATTTACACCTGTTTGTAGGCAACAAGCTCAATCAAAGGCAGATGCATGAGACCCAAAAGCGATATGAGAAGGAAGCCAGAATAATGAGCATTCTTGACCCTCATTATTCAGTCAGTTTTTTAAATCCAATTATAATTTTCTCAGATTTATTTTCCAGTAATGGAAGTATCCACAGCCTATCCTGGTTGTACACCTGCTCCACCCTTCCAGCAAATGCTTCCCAACTCCTACATGACCCCATACTCGATATATAATTGGAAGATGGACAGATGGAAGCATCCAACCCCCTTCTTTACAGTGCTCGTTGCCCCCCCCCCCCCCCCCGACACACCGGTTTTCAGCCTTTGGTCAAAGGCATCAGTGTTCATTTCCAGCTCTCAAGGATGCTGGGGCAGCCCCTCCAGGGACTCAAACCCATGACCATCTGGGGCCAGGGAGGGGACGCGTACTCCTGCACGTCGGCTAGCATCGGCACCAGTCTCAACTAAGAAGACAAAACCACCAGACCACGGGCACTGTTACCCTATAATCCGGCATCATCAACCCATTAAGTGGGACTTTACATCATAAGATAATTATGGCGTGGCCCCAAATGCTATTTATTGAGCATGTTCCCCCTCTGCGGGTCTTACGTTTGACTTTACTATAAAAAACCTCAAGCGGGCCTTCATTAAAAACCGGACTGGGATGGGGGGGGGGGGTATGATGCTGGAGAAACCATGTTTTGGTCCTTCAGGGATTTCTTTAAAATGATTTTTTGCGCACCACCCAGCATAAGGAATGGCTACAAGAAGAAAAGGACCTTTTTTATTGACAACAGCCTACATTTTTATCTGAGTCACAACTGTTTGCCTTTGCTACTTATAGCCAATAGCTCGTCCTGCTAATTGGAGCACGAGGCCCCAAAGTAGTTAACATGCAGCTCAAGGCCACTGTTAGGTTATATGACTCTTTCCCCAGTTCACAAACAGCATCTAGGGTTCACTCCCCCTCTGGAAAAAGGCCAGCAGACCCCCTGTAGCATGCATTCACGAACACTTTTAACACCTCGGGCTCTGCGACTCTGCGGCGGTGAATGGAAGCTGGCTAATGACTGGCTCACGTCTGATCAAAGGCAGCGTTTATTTACACTAAGGCGGGTGGGTGTTTGGAGTTACTCCAGCTGAGACACACTCCTCAGATCCATTCACGCCAGCACTGCATAACATGACACCAATGAATCTGACGGAATGAATGAAGTTCACTTTGCGAAAAATGTCCTCTTGACTCTAATCCCAAAGCGACATCCAAAGCCCCTATAGCCGCCAGATATCATTGATACACCGTCCAAAGGCACTTATCCAACAAAGGGTCACTGAGTGGCCTGGAGCTCATCCCTGGAAGCACAGGACACAAGACAGGGGAAACCCCGGCCATGATTTCTATGGGCAAAACCCTAATCCCACCAATGACGACCTCACCCCCTACCTAGCCCCAACCTTACCCATAAGCAACCAAACAAAATACAAGATGTTTGGCTTTTTTAGTTTTTTAATTGCAGTTGCAGATTCTCATAAAATGGAATTTCCCCATGTGGGGACAAAAAAAAATGGTCCCCACAACGTCAAAATAATAGGTTTTTATCACATTGTGGGGACATTTGTTTTCCACAATGTAATGTATACCTGGACCACACACACACACTTATATAAGAAACATCAAAAATCCACTATGGGACCATCAATCCACCTTCTAACCTGAACCACCTACTGAAGGCATGTCAACACAATCCGAGTTATGAGCCACAAACATCTCAGGCTCTGACCAAACAATTGGGTCCATCTTCCCTTTGGGTCTTCCTGGCGCTGATTCAGCCCCATGCCTTCATCTCCTTGACATGCCACTAACGGTCCCTGCCCCCCCACCCCCCAGCCATCACCTGCACCCAGATTCATCCAACGTGACATCCCTGTTTCTGCTGAAAGACCATATAAAACTTGTCTTACTGGGTTGCCGTGGACTCCGAGGGGGGGGGGGGTGACACCCCCACTACACCCACCCCCAAAGAAGCTCATTGTTTATGCTCCGTCCGTGAATCATGCTTCGCTTTGAGTGGCGGACTCGATCCTCAGTCATCTATCGCGCAAACCAACAGCCCTCCATCACATTCAAAAGAACAGGAAATCAACAGTCCACCCCCAGTTTAACTTTCAATTCGGGACCAGTGTCTCCTGTGTTTACACTCCCTCCTACTGGGCTCGCATTCCCATTTAGACGCCACAAAACGCACTGAGAGGTCTAATCCAGCTCACCGCAGCCCAGCAACGCAGGGCAAATCCGCCTGACACTCCTCATCGTCAATATCGTGTTGCAACCATGCAGCTTCTCGGGCTGCCTCACAAAAAAGGTGCATTCGTGCACTTATCATTATCTTTGCGGAACTGCTGACACCAAGCTGTTGTTGGCAAACAATCTTGAGGTTAAACTCAGGTAAAAAAACTTTGATACTCTGGGAAGAACGAGGAAGTCTGAGAGGGAAAAAAAAAAAAAAACACGGCACACGACATTCCGAGTAACCATTTCTCGAACACAAGAAGGCATGTTGCTGGTAGGTCCCCCTTCCCATGCCTCACCCCTTACAATATCCCGAAAACTCAAAGCGCGTCCGTTTCTGAAAGCAGCCCAGAATCAAAACACGAGGTTTCATTTGCCAAAGCAGTGCTTGCAATCCTTAACGTTATCCACACCGTCTAATCAGCCGACCTCTATATCACTTTTTTACAGTAACATTGGGATGTGTGTGTAAAACATAATTATACCATCCCAGGTAACGCTCTTTTTTACCTGTGACATCTGCGGACGGAAGTTGATCTCCTTAAGGTCCACTGATCCGGGCGAGAGATTGTGGAGCATTTGACAGAGGAGCACCCCATCCCTGAGCGCCTGGGCCAGGTCGAACACGGCGGCTGACGGCCATACGACCCGGTGGCTGGGAGGCAGGACCTTGCAGTCTATAAGCCACCGTCCGCATTGTCTCCACTCCTCCATGTCGGCCTTGGGAAACGCACACGGAGTCCGATAGACAGGCGGGCGTTCAGGGCGCAACGGCGTGGTCGGCGTCCTGACAGCCAAGATCCGTCTCCACCGTCCGGCACGCAAGTCAGGCAGTGAAACCAGCTAACCGACGATGCCGATTTTTTATTCAATCCTTACACGAGCTTCACTTGTTTCTGGTGTTTAAAAATGTGGGTAAATACACAACTATCACTTTTTGAGTTTCCTTTGCCTTCTACTCCTCATCTGCGCTAAAGTTAATTTTTTCCGCGTCAAAATGTCTCGTTCAGATTCAGAAGGATTTGGATTAGGCTATTTTACAGGCTGCAGAGAGCGACAAGTATCTGGACTAAACGCTTCTTCACGTTCACAAGTTTTACTTTTGTAGTAATAAATTCATTCATAAAGTAAATTCATTCAGAGACACGTAGGATTGTTCGTGGAACTGGCCAACAAAACAAATCCGCATGCCATTTGTATCCTCAGCACCCTCGAAGAAGTGCTTTGAATTATTAAAATGAAGAAAAAAATATCAGAAATATATTGGTCTTTCCTTGTCAATTGAATCCTTCACGTACCCTAGAAGTAAACTCCGTCGCCCGCAAAGCATTATGCAACAAGAGCACTGTTTAATGCAGACCCACACTTTCTGTAGCCTTAATGTACTTGTACAGTACAGCGATGGAGACATGCGAGTTTCCTCCCAGTCAAACAGGCTTCCCAGTCGTGCTGAAGGCAGCTTGTTCTTGAAGTTCGGCTTTTTCCCCCACTGATTTTGCGACAAATTGCAGCTTTAGCGGGCGATTCGTGGTCGGTCCTTGAGTAACGTCGCAAAATGGGATGAACGGTCCTTGCGACGCCCAGTTCAACCTTCAGATCGTCTCTGATGCGGTCCAAACATCGTTCAGTGTATGAGCTTAAGGACAGATACGGATTGCCAGCACACGCTCATGTTAGACTCCTGTACTCAGCGGGGTCTCCGTTGTCTGCTCGGTTCCAGTGGTTGTCTATACACTGCTTCTCTTTTTTGCCCCTTTACCTTTCCCCCCTCTCTTGCTTTCTGCCCCTAAAAGCCAGTTCCCGTTCTTTTATTCCTTTTTGGGGTCGCCGTGTACTGAACAGCGCTCGCAGCTCGATCGCAAGCTTTGCGGGAAAAGCGGGAGCGCGCACAGCGGCGAGGTGGGCGGCGTGATTGCGACCGGATTCCGGCCGGGCACGGGCACGCGTCGGCAGCTTCCAGCTGGGGGAGAAAAAAAAGTTGGTAGATCCGGAGACACGTTTGCAGACCGTAGAACATGCCGTGGTTTTGACATGTGGGGTATAAAATGATTCGTTTTATCTATGAAAGGAAAAGCAACACGTGAACACCTACATCGCCTGTGCATAAACGCGTTAAGTTCATATGTGCTAATTTCGGAAACATTAAATTCGCGATTTTTTCTTTTTTACGTTTACAGTGATAAGTGAGGAAAGGGATTATTTTTCAATATTTAAACGAAGTGATTTAGATTTATGTTTCTGAGGATAGCTTTTCCACGTTATAGATTTGCGTTAAACAGCTTAATAGGCCTAGTCAAACATAGTTCCAACTGAGCTCAGTGTTCTGGATCCGTTACTCACCCTGAACGGTAAACATTTAAAAATGACACCCCGCGTTGTGCCATTAATCAAAACATTAATTTGTTTCTACGCCTGCTTACCGACTTTTTTAATCCAAACCATAATTCATTTTGTTCATGCTGATCAACATAAGATTTCAGTGTAAAGAAGCTGCTATATCTAGATTGGCACGTCACATTGAATAATAGAATTTCTAATTACAAATTCGGCGTTGTTTTGACATTAATAGTGTTATTCTGTGAAGTGGCTTTGTTAAATAATTACAGACCGTGGTGGCTTTGATTATACAAAATGTTTTATGATGGAGAAGGTAAACACGGTGATACAATGTATTCTTTTCGAAAATCTGAATGAGAAAGTAAACATCTCACAACCATGACCGAATCTTTATGAAGGAGTGAATATCCCGTTTTTAGGTAAGTGCAGTGGGGACAATTCAGTCCCAAGGTACAAATCACAAGTGAAGTTCAGCTGTGTCGGGGTGGTCATTTTCCCCCGAACCATGCAATGTCACTGCGCTCAGGGAGAATGATGGTCTTTTCAGGATTCTGTACCAGGTTGTTATTCGGATCGCTCTAGCCATCCATCATTACGACTCAGAAAACACACCGAAAAGGTTGAAAGGCCACGAGGAATAAATCGGCTTATAACAAACTGCGCGGCGACCAAGGAGCGGAGCTCCCTTCAGCAGCAAAAGGGCCACGCCCAGAATTCGGCCACAGCAACAAACATGTTGAACTCAGACCCTAGTTGGTCAGGTGCCCATCCAAGCTTGACATAAACACACTGCGGCGAACCTTTTGACAGAGTAATGTGTTATTTTCCAAGCAGGAGCTCTTCAATATGGTCTAGGGAAGTGTGTTAATTTTATGTTGAACGCGATGATGTATTTGATGCCTTCCACAGTTGTCTTCAAGGTTGCTGTCCTCCAGTTTAGGGGGTGTGCCGTGCTATCAGACTCTTCCCTGGTGTTTCAGCATCCACAAGGGCGAGGTAACTGCATAAAACTGCCCCACATCTGTGTGACTTTCTTATATTCTGTTATAATCAGCTATCCATCATTACGAATCAGTACGGACTGAAAATTAGCAAGATTTCTATTGCTACACCAGAGAATTCAGTTCTTGCAGGGTCTAGTTCCGTCAAGAACTTTTCTTTTAAAAAAAAATAATTGGTTTTGAGAAATGTAACTGTTCCGAATCACGAGTCTTAAGTCATACAATGCCATAATGGGTGCGAAACCCTCAATTTCTTGATTAAATCACCAGTCTAGTATCCAGTCACCCGAACAATTCTTTTTTCCATCCTCCTGCGTGTAAAGAAATAGCTCTTTTTTTAGATTACACATTGGGTATGAAAACCGCCTTTGATAATCAACTGCAACGATTACAGTCATACAACTGTATTCGTGTTCTTATTTGTATATTTCAAGGGTTTCTAATAAATGTCGTTTAAATTACACGTACATTCGCGCCATCTAGTGGTGTATTGTTGTAAAGGAGTCTCCTGCAGCAGGTAATTCTGGCGGGTGTTTTAAAAACGACAAAAAGGACAATTGTATCCTTTTAAATGAGGGAAGATATTGGTCCACTGGGAAAATTTAAAAATAAATTACTTTGTCACTCTCAAATGTGATCCTAATTATAAATATTAAAACAATTCATTATTGAAAGTTCAAGAACTGAGCTTAAGACATAGAGGCATACAGATATGGAGCATGAAATGTGTGTCCCACTTAACCAATATTCATCCTACTGCGAGTGGGTGACTGTCACCATCAGAATAGGCGCGCTCTGCCATCTATTCAATAGTGAACTCCTCAGATGATTCGATAAATCCTTTGTTTGCCATTTCCACAAGTACATTACTCTCCATAGCTTGGGGGGTCACACCACAGGGTCGACCATTGCGGGGGACCCCTGGAGCTGAGGGTTAGGGGCCTTGTTCAAGGGCCCACGGCCATGTGACCATCCTGTTGAGGTTGGGGCTCAAACCAGCGATCTTCTGATCATGTCCGCAGAGATTTAGCCACTCACGGCCCAAAAACCAAACTGGAACATAAGTCTACTGGTCGGGACTGGGGACTCAGTATGATATGCCTTCATGTGGTGCAAAATTTCTAATGCCAACCCTGAGCAAGGATGGATATGAGCTAGAAATAGTTATGAATTCGGGTCTGAATCTTGCATTTGGTATGCACTATGGAATGGTGGGGTTTCCCTTAAAAAATAAAGTGATTCTTAAATGATAAGAACGTGTAATAAGAAAGAAAAATGATAGGTCTACTTGAACAGCATCAAGAGGCCATAAGAGGCAGCTTCATTTGGTGGGTGGTGCAAATCAACGTTCAAGACGAATAGCCATAAAACCAGAATTAAGTAATAAAATTCCTCTAGGGGATGGAAACAGCCATTGAACTTGACGACTCACAGAAGAGCAGAAAAAAACCGAAAGCGCTTTGAATTTAAATTAAGTATTAACACCAGTAAATTATAAAGTAAACGGCTTTTAATATTGACCCGAGAGCCATCATCACCATACGAGAGATGATCATCCTTTACGTATCTTGACAGTTTTATAACCATTGATAGAAACAGTGTGGATTTATAACATTGTCGAATTGACTAATTTTTCTTTAATTTTAATAAAATGCTTATCGTGGAAGAGATCACAGCACAAGGCTATATTTTTTTTTTTTGCAAAAGCCTGATCTATTACATCGTTCACTTATTTCCTATCAAGAGCCCATACAGGCCTACTTTGCTTTCAATATTGGTCTCCATGTGCCATTCTGTTATACCCAGTGGTTCAGCTAACTGCCTTTTTCAGGTTACATGACAAAAGGTTTGATCTTGCTTTGAATTTGACTGTGGACACAGGTCCAGTTTATGAGCATATATGCCACTTGCTGCTTTTTTGACTTGGGGGGGGGGGGGCAGCATAATCACTGGGCATGTTTAAATCCAAACTGAGAACTGCAATTATAGGAGGTGATCACAACCTTTCATCAGGTCTGCCACCGACTGACCTGCTGAGCGTCACTGGTCCACAGCAGGCCACCATCCTCCTCCAAGTTCCAGTTCTTTTTCTCCGTTTCATACAGAGCTACATGCCAGTGGAGAGCAAGACAGCAAGACAGACTGCGAGAAACCCCCCCCCCCCCCCCCAACACAAACAAGTTTTCTTTGAGGTTTAATATTCCACTCTGACTTAAATTACTGTAACATTTCCCAGTGTTTTATATTTTACATTCTAATCGCTTTAATGTCGACTGATGCTCCAAACAAATGCCAATCAGCATCCATTAAATTGTTTTGAAGACATGGCACTTGGCATGATCATGTCAAGGATCAAATGAGAAACGTCCCTGTGATTTAAACGAAAAGGATGCACACTTTATTTCCCCATTCATTGACAAAACAACTATTCTGGTGATGCAGAGACATTGATTAACCAGTTGGGCACCAGCTGAACTCCACCCTGCCTCAATTCCAGCAGGTCGTTACTGTAAACAAACCCTAAAACTATGTAGTTATTGAATGATTTTTATCAACGACTGACTGAAGACAAAAACGGCACAAATGCGTGTAATTACAGTAACGCTGCATGCACTTTAGGAATTACTTTGATCAGAGTTTTAAATTAAATTGCAAATGTGTACGCACGTGTGCGCGCACACGCACAAACACACCTGTCTAATGAAATGCTGACCGATTTCTGCATCCAAAAGCTTTTTAATGATTCCGTGCCGTCATATACGCTAACACCAGATCTAACCGTACATTAGTATGCCTGAAGCATTTTAAACTTGGTACCACTCACTCACACAGGTGGAACGGAGAGCTGGAAGTGGCCGTTCTGACAGGTAGGCTGCCGCTGATTGGACGCAGGGGATTACTTGATATGCTTATGGCTAAAAATCACACGCATCCAGGAAACAGCCGTGAGCAAAACACCACACAGCTAAAACTTTAGGCCGTTCAACTGGATCACTTTTATGATTCAAAAATGATTACAGCAGGAGACTCAGTGTACAGCTTACATGTCACATCTAAAAGGAACACAGAACACGGATGGCGTGAAGTGTGTCAGGTAAAAATAAGCCACTCTGATGCAAAACCAGAGCAAAGACCATCGTCCCGATGCATTATTCATGAAACAGACATTACTCCAGGCATCCTACATCAATCAATAAAATTCTCTGGAAACTCCAAAACACACACACACACACATACACACACACAAAATATATAACTCCTCATTATGTCACAGCGGGTATTTCAACTCTGCACTGTAAAAATATGGCATCAGAGACAAAAATACATTTAAAAAAGCATCTCGAAACACGGGTCAAATATAAAATACACCATTGCTACATTAAAATACTGCAACTCCAGGGACTCTCCATGTACCTGCTAGTTAAATTAATCCCTTAACAGAGAGTGCAGAATTCTTAAAACCATTTGATAACAAAATGGATTTCTCAGGAGTATTTTCTAGGGCAGAGGGAGTTTGTCATTCCTACACCAGAATTAATGAATTTGCGCGTGGGTGTAAGGAAACAGCCACTCGCCGGTGAATGACTACTGATTACTTTGAGGTTCTAATCCGTGAACATTTTGCACCCTGATCATTATTTTCAGTATTAAACAGAAAAGCTTACATCATTAGAAGCCCAAAACAACAGAGTAGCAATAAGTATATTGAAAGCAATACTTGGGGGGGGAGGGGGAGTGCAAGCCACTTAAATGGGCAAAAAGGCTTACAACTGGCTGGAAGAAGGGAAAAAAAAAAAAAAAATAGAACATACGGGGG
>JAODLC010000123.1:4323960-4349461 GCA_026781145.1 Hippopotamyrus pictus | reverse complement strand
CCCCCCCTCCCCCCCCCCCGCGCCCAATCACGAGCAGCCTCCAGTTGTTGGCCCCTCCCGCCCCGGCCGGTTCAGCAGGACGAAGCACATAGAACTCTGTTCCGGAGTTAGTTTAGGGAGCAGGGTGGAGAAGTGAAGAGTCGGTCAATCACCTGCGAACTTTTGCCGCACCTGTATTTTTCCCCCTGCCCGTTACCACTGGGGGGCTCCACAGAGAATCGCTGGTAAGAGAGTTAAAGATATCATTGCCATTGGTCAAATGAGAGAACAGGTCACTGTACACATAGAGCGACGTCATGGTACGTGAGGCCGTATTTACTCATGAATATGTATCTACATACGGGGTGCCATGAATGCTAAGAACTGACAGGTCCAGCATCGAAGCTGATCACGATTACCGTAAATCACGAGGCCCGAAAGGGGCGCCACGCTCCGAAACCCACCTGCTCCTGCAGCTCGGCGAGACGCGTGGCCCGTTCCTCCTCCGAGTCGGAGCTGTCGGAGCTGGAGCTGTCCGCGCTGCTCGCCCCGCTGGCCGCGCCCTTACCCGCCGCGCCTGCCACGGTGGGGGGGCTCGCAGGCGGGCTCTGCGCCGCAGGCTCATCCGGCATCTTGGCGAAACGCATCTCGAAGACGTCCTACGGGGCGGAGCGTGGTGCGGTTATACAGAACGTGCCAGAACCCTAACACCAAGCCAATGGGGGAGGAAGGGGTGACACAGACCTGCAGCTTGCGGGCCATTGCCACGACCTCGTGATCCGGTGGGTTGTACTTGTAGCAGTTGGAGAACATCAACCGGACGTCAGCCGCGAAACCCTGGGCGTCCGGGTACTCCCGGCCGTCCATCTTTTTCTGCAGGAAAGGGAGACCAAGGGTTGCCAGATCAGATCTCCATCGCCACGCTCGATTCATCAAAAAGGGGGAAAAAAAAAATGAGGCCATCTGGAGGCCTTGGCCCACGTTCAAAAGAGGAGTCGCAACACTGCCTTCTGACTCCTCCGCTGAATCTACTACGATAAATATCTGTTTCCTACAAAATGTGTAGTACAAACATAGAGACACCAGAAGACATTGACACCTACATATTATTTAGCAGAAGATTTTATCAAAACAACGTACATCTGAGAAAGCATGATGAGATTGCACGGAACTGAGGATTCAGGGTCTTGCTCAGAGGCCCACTGGTGAAATTACTCTGCTGACCGTGGGATTTGAACCAACAACCTTCTGATCACAGCCACAGTGCCCCTCACCCAATAAGCCACAAACCACCCAGAAAAAACGTTTCCAGGGCACCTGACTGCACATATACTGTCGATGGTGATGGACGTACCTTGACGGTGCTGAGATCCATGGGGTGCTTGATGATGTCATGGTAGTCATGCAGCTCCAGGGCCTCGGCGTCCACGGGTTTGTAGAAGGGCCAGGCGTAGGCGGCATGCTTCTTGGACAGCATCTCCTTGAGGATGTTCTCGCAGTAGCGAAGCTGCTCCTTGAGCTTGCCCCTCTTGGCGGCGTGCAGTGCCCCCTCGCCATCCTCCAGCTCCTTCCGGGGGGCCTTGATGGGACGCCCCGTGCTCTCGCGGCGGGAAGGCGGCCTGGCCTGCTTCGCCTCCTGCGGCGTGGGGGACTCCTCGCGGCTGGCTGTGATGGCAGAGGTGGTGGGGGTTGTGGTGTCTGCTTTCCGCTTGACGCCCTTTTTCTGTGGGGGGAGGACACCTCTGGTGACCAGAAGGTTGGGCTTAAAACGCAACCTCATTGCAGCTTTGTCTCACTAGTCACTTGAGGGAGCCACACTAGTTTTGCAGCCCCAGAATGTTCCAGAAACTGCACATGGACATGTGACTATAACCTCAGTAAAAAACGGCACTCGATTCACACCCATGATCTACTTGTATGTTTCATTCCTGTATGACAGTGAAACCCCCACTGGGCCATACATCGCTACAAACTCCACATCCCATAAGCACATGCGCTTCTCCAAGCAACATGCACAAGGCTTACTTTGACAACAGGCTGAGCGGGCGGGCCCACGGGCATCATGGGTGGGGCTGTGGGCGTGGCCTGGACCAGTTGGACGTTGGGGGTGATGGTGGGCACAGGGGTGGCCACGGAGATGATGGGCGTCTGGGACACTGGGGGGGGCGAGCTGGGGAACGTCAAGGGCGGGGAGGCTGCAGACACAGCCGGGTCCGGCGGACCCCCTGTTGCCAGAAATCAGAGCATGACTTGGCCCCAACAGCAACACTCTGTTTTCACACTCACTGACACAGACCCGCCCCTCTGTCATGGCTCACGGAGGCCAGCAGGGCTAGGGTGGGTGGGGGGGGGGTACCTGCAGTGGGTGGAGCCCCAGGCTTCCGCTTGCCTTTGGGGGCAGGGGGCAGAAGCTCCACCTCCTCCTGAGGCATCTGGGCCACTTTCTGCAAGAGGATCTTCTCCAGAGCTTGGGCCATCAGAACAATGTCATCCGTTTGCTGGGGACGGAAAAGAGAAGCAGAAACAACAATGAGAAAGAAGAGCGTGATCAGTACCAAGCCTTGGAATCCCATCCAATAAAACGGTTTTAAAAAATAAATCCATTGCTAGACATTTTATTGAACCAAGAATGACTATGTACTGCAAACTTGTCTAGCAGACAGCTCCTTTAAGCTTTAGCAAACAAAGCAGATGCACTGGGGACAGCATCCAGTAAAGAAGGGCACCTTTCAGTGCCGACAAGTCGCTTTAAGTCCTACCTTGTTGTAGATGTAACAGTTGGTGAACATGGTATTGAAGTCCTGCATGCACTCGCTGGCGCTCCAGTAGTAGTTGTTTTCCAGCCTCTTCTTGATGGTCCCCATATCCATTGGGTTCTTGATGATCTTATGATAGTCCTGGATGAAGCCACAGGCGTAGAGGTCGTCCCATTCAGTGTAGTTTGCATGTTTGACGAGTGAGAGGGGAGAAAATAATCACCGGTAATGATTCACATGCATTTTTAGTTACAAGACGGAAAGCAAAGGTAGTTCAAAAATCTTAAAAATAAGACACTACTTGAAAATACCTAAACCTCAAGAACTGAAAGAATGGTTTAATTATATCATCTCTCGTTTTTGTATCGTGACTAATGCTGTATCACCAGCCTTATGTACCCCATTCATCCATCAATTTTTAACTGTGTTAAAAGGTGCTATTTTGAAAATATCATTTGAAAATAATAATAAAGGACACACTGGAATAACCACTCACACTTGAATCGCGTTAGGGCATCATGTCACATGTTCAGGCCACATCACACACACGAGCTGGTGTAAATAACTCGGCACGACCCTTGAAGTTCAGGTGCACCGGCGAGACGCGAGGCCATTCTGTACTTACGGGGAGACACAGCTTGATGGCGTCGACGGGCTGGTAGAAGGGCCACGCAAACTGGTGCTTCCAGAGCGTCTTCACCACCACGTTCTGCATGTACTGCAGCTGGTTGGTCTTCCTGCCAGGCTTATTGGGGTTTGTCACCTCTGGCGGTGCCAGGTTGACGCCCGAGGGCGGGGTCTGAACAAGCGGCGTCCCCGCTGACATGTTGGCGCAGGGGAGGGGAGAGGGGGAAGGGGGGGTTCTCTTTCTCTCTATGCTTTCACTCTATCCTGTCTTCAGCTGGCACCTAGTGTATCATTCTTCTCTAGCCTTCCCCAAGGGGGGCAGTATGCCATTTCAGGGCCTGACCTAATGGTCTCTGAAGGACCAATCACGGCCGTCAGCTGGTCTGAAAAAGAAAAGAGAGGGGTGAATCAAGACGTGACTATAACACCACCTGAGCCACACCCCCACCCAAACACCGCCCGCTCCAACGTCTATGCTGACTCATATGATACTTCATTAAAAAGCAGACAGGGGTCTGTCCAGTGAATAAAGATGGAAATGGAACGTTCCTTGTTCCACGGGGCACAGTCGACCCCTTTCTCAGCTTCGGAACCCGAACAGAGCAGCATTTATTGCCGTTTCAAATACAATATTTCTACTGGCTCTACCCGAGCACGACCATCGCAGCAGAGACTTTCCCGTGGCCTCGACCAAAACCACACAGAATAAATTAAAAAGCAAAACAAAGAGCAAAAACACAAACTTAACCACAGGTAACACCTCCTCTACAAAGAACAATCTTCCACAGCACGTGAGGTTCTCAGAAGACACCTAAATCACAAAAGCTGGATGGAAGCTGGCCCAGCAAGGCCTGCAGAGGGGAAAAAAGAAAGCATGCATAACATAACCGGTGAAATGAAACTGCTTTATGCTTCTCGGGAATGAAAAAAGCAGAGGGTCCAACAACTCATTCTCCCACCATAGCTACAGCTGAAGTAGCGAACAAAACAAAACCTCATGGTTTACCTTCATCTGGGTTGTTATTATCACACAGAGGTGAAAAACAAGTCAAAGTAAATCCATAAGCAGCTATTGTCCAGGTGAAATCAGCAAAGCAGGATGAACTTTGACATGCGTGTCTTTCACGCAAAAAAAAAAAAAAAAATATATATATATATATATACAAACCCGATTTCTCTCTCAGTCCCGTTGCATCTGACTCATTCATCGACAGTTTTATTAACACTTCCATAGAGTGTCACAAATCCAGGCACTTATCAGCTGAGACTCGCACAAAAGCAAAGCGTGGCCCTCGGAGAGATCAGTCACACATAAACGACGTCTGGCGGTATCCTTCGCCCATGAGCACCAGTCCGCTAAACCTGAACCAACCACACACCAAACCGTGACGAAAATACAGAGGTGGTAAAAAGCAGGGGCAGTCTCCAAACCTGGATCAATAAGCGGAGTTTCCGGAAAGCTCTGGGTGCAAAGTCCGACTGACAATCCAGCATATAAACAGCAGTGCAAGCAATGACAGAACACAGTCAGAGGGAACCAGTGAGCGTGGGGCTAATATCCTTTTCTCAAGCACTGCCTCAGGACAGAAGATTCCAGATAAGAGCCTGAGAGACATACAATACAATATAAAAGCACCATTAACTAAAAACACACATCTCAGCATCTATCTAGCTGGAAATACGGACGACACTAAAGACTACGCACAATATTAAGAGTTCGCTCCACTCAGCATCAGACACTTTCTGCATTAAAGGGAACCAAGGAACTGCCTACGAAAACAGGACATAAAAAGCAAATCAAAGCATTTCTGGCCACAGAAACTAATAGCATTTTAATGACTTGTCGTGCGCTGGTTACAATTCATCCTGAGAACCTTCTGAAGTCAGAGTGGAGAAAACAAGGAGCGACACTGAAAGATACCAAACATGCACCCAAAAAGACCAACCCCATTGCCATTAAATTAGTATTAAAGGTCCCAAGCAAAGATAAAAACCAGCTTATTGTGCCTAAGATCTCATAGCAGGCCGACAGCAAAGACCACAATTACCCAGATGCCTCACATTCTGACCGCCAGCTTTAATGAAACGAGAATAAGTAACATTATCCCAGAGAAGGATGACATTTTATACTAATACAACTAAATTCAAGTGGTACATAAATAAGTGATGACAATGAACATGCAGGGAAAAAACACTAAAATTGTGTCTGACCCACCAAAGGGATGATCTATCACATAAAAGTATTTCATTTTTATTGCAGCCTGTTCCTGTCAAATCATGTTTATAGTGAGCAAATTATTAATTTTTTTAATAGTTTGCTTCGGTTTTCTAGTCTTCGATATCTCTGTCAGCCCAGTCGACAGTAAGGACCAACTGATACGCATCTAAGTAGACAAATTCAAATTAGCTATTAGGCTGTATTTTTCAAGCACCGTAATAAAGCAAAAACCTTGACTACACCGTTTCTTTTTATAATACTACCGCATGATAAGGTTTAAAACAAACAACTCGTACTTGGTACAGCCTGCAGAATCGTGTATTGGTAATAGCATACGTGGTGCTACGCGCAAAATCCTAAATAGATACACTAAAAATGGCAACAGAACAATCGAAATGAAAATCAGAAAGCCGAGAGTATTAAAAGTAACGATCAACCTCAGTTATTAGCAAAACGATTTAAGTTTTACTGCCTGAAATATTTTGTGTTGAAAAGTTACCAGAGTTGGGAGTTAATTGGATTTCTTGAACGCCTCTGGGTTTATTAAAAGATCGCAGAAGCTTTGACAGAATTAGCGCGGTTTCCACCACCGACTGTATTATTCCCGGCTAGGAACCATCACACCGATCGAAGAGACACACGTACACGTTTTTTTTTTTTTTTAAAAAAAAAAAAAAAAAAAAAAACGCAATTACTGTGTCAGATCGACAGCATATTAACGTGGATTAACAACCGAAAGAAAAAATCCGAAAAGTTTAAGTAACGTAAGGAAGTCAAAGGTAGCCAAACCCAACGTAGTATAGATAACAAAATATACTGGGAAAAATGACATTTGCTTAAAAAAAGTGTCGCATATTGTATAACCCCCACTGAATCACAGACCGCAATAAAACGGAAAATAATGTCAAACTTGTGTATCGGCACGGATACAAACCTGAAATCTGAGCCTGTCCGACGAGCTACCGAGTTTCAAGCTATAGTTATAATGTAATCATCGGCTTGTTGTTTGATCGTTTCTGGCTACAAGAATCAATCAAGAGGAAAAGCCGGCGGTCGCAGGCGAGCATTTGGGTTGGGGGGGTCAAGGCAAGATCCCGCCTAAAGAAACAGCTCAGCGAAGCGCTTTTTAACGCCGATCCCGCTTCACCAGCTGCCCAACCTTCAGATATATGCGACCGAACAAGCCGAAGTAACCAGTCGGAGGTCTGATTTCATGTTTATGTTACACTTAAGTTCGCAAACTACAGGACAAATCTCTATCTCACCGCCGTGCGATTCATTATCATACCGATTGCCCGCATTATATATATAAATAAAAAGTAAACGATGGTGTAAGAAAAAAAACCCGATCGCCATTCCTTTTAAAACCGTTTTTAACACATTCTCCTAAAAGATGGCGGGCAAAGGATAGGCAGTGTGAAATGCAGGCACTTAACCTATATCTAAACGAGCGGGCTTGCCTCTCCCACCATCACTACAGACCCACCTTCCGTCCGCTTCCACACGCATTCAACTTCACGCAAGTCGGACAGCCGCTACTGAATTTAGCAACAAACTTCAAACGCGTTAACTATGTTATGTCCGCGCGCAGCACGTTAACCACAACCCCCGCCTACACCAGCTACCCGAAACCGGGCTTTGTTGCATTGTTGCAACACAGAGGCAGCTTTGTCGGAATAAAAACATAACAAGCAGTTCTCGTAGGCTCAATGCGTTTTTTAAGGAAATACTTCGAGCTTTCAAAATTGGATTGCGGAATGCCCTTACTCAATAAGCACTAATGAGGGAGGGGAATATTTGAACGTATTACTTCCTCGACGACTCCGATAGCGTTTTGCTTGTAGTCTTCCTAAAAGCTCCTCTTTTATTAGAGCAACGCTAAAGAGCATAAAGATGAGGCAGAAGAAATGCCGCCCCCCCTCCTGCGCATGCGCACCGCTGCTATATGCGCGTCGCCTGGTGAGCCTGTCGGGTTCAGCAGCCAGGACTACGTTTCCCGACAACCAACGCTACTGCCTACACCGCCACTCAGTTGTTCATTCTCTGTAGACGCTTGGAACGCCAAAACGTGTGTCACCACGGCTTGTTTGACAGGTTTGCCTAATTAAAACACAATGGATGAAATTTCATAAAAATCTCACACGCGACAAGCGAAACAATGTAAACATTTTGAATAAGACGTGTAACAAGGGTCATAGTGAATATATGTAATCAGAGCTATACGTAGATTTTCGATAGATACTTTATTAATTCAGAAGCTAATTAAGTTCCCATAAATATTACAGTAAATATATGACTGAAGTACACACATCCAGCTTAATGCATTTACCCTCCGACCGGTAGTGCATTCTAGGCATCACAGAGCACAAGGCAGAGCTACACCCTGCACTGGGCACAAAACATGGTTACAATTTATCTATATTTAAATTGGTAACAATTACAAGCACACAAGAACTCTCTATAGGCAGTTTACCGGTTAGCTTAATTTCATACCTTTGGACTGTGGGAGGAAACCAGTTCATCCTGTTAGCCCATACCTAACTTTAGGAAGTATACCTGTTGGTTTGGCAATGATGCAATTCTTGAGATTGACATTGCTGGATAAAAAGAGGTTGATTCTCTGAAATCAAATATTTATTTATTTGTTATTAAGGAAAGGAAACGAAGGAAATGAAATTGGTTGTCATTGTTGACACACCATAGCACACAGTGCACAACAATGAAATGCGTCCTCTGCATTTAACCCATATGTGACATTGTGACATAGCAGGGGGCAGCTATTTCAATGCCCAGGGAGCCGTTTTTGGGGGTGGTGCTTTGCTCAGGGTACCTCAGTGGTACTTTTCAATTCAATTCAATTCAATTTTATTTATATAGCGCATTTTCACAACATTACATTGTGTCAAAGTGCTTTATGTTATCCCCCAGTGAGCAAGCCAAGATATAGGATACAAGAGATACAAGATACTTTATCCGTCACATACATGGTTATACAAGTACAACATGTAGTGAAATGTACTGTGAACGACCCTTAGACTGTGCAAATCAAATCAAAAATTCAAGTCAACAAGCTGAAAATCTTACAATAAACTAAAAAGATACAAAAACTAAAAATGTACACATGATATAGCGAAATACAGAAGGTTTAATATAGAAAATAATTTTAAGGTTAAAACTGTACATGTGCATGTAGCGGCAGTGGCAAGGAAACACTCCATAGAAATTACGGTCCTCAAGGTCGGAGCACTGCTGGTTTTCCAGCCTTCCTTTCCCTGTGAGCCAGGTGTGAAGCCTCTGACCAATCAGAATCAGTAATTATTAAACTAACTACCTGGGAGAACTGAAAACAGGGCCTGGATTTGGAATCGAGGTCCAGATTTGAAGAACCCTGCCCTAGAAGGAAGAAACCTTGGGAGGAACCAGACTCAAAGGGGGAGCCCATCCTCTAGGGGGCAGCAGAGCAGAAGAAGCCCTAACCCTAACCAGACTCAAAGGGGGAGTCCATCCTTCAGGGGCCGGCAGAGGAAGCCAAATGAGCAAGTTGGCGAACTCCCAATTCACACTGTCCAATCTTAACATGTGAGTTTCAAAGTGGGGGCCAGGCAGGTGCTCGTGCTACTTCTGATGGCAGGACGAACAGTAGTACGGCAGCAGGGCATTCAGGGATAAACATCACTGGCAGAAGGGTGAGCAGGCCAGAAAGACGCCACAAGTAGTGGAGGCATTGCAGGCAGCAGGGAAGGCACAATATCTTGATAATTTGGGGTCTTCAGGCAGCACAACCCAGGAGGAGTAGGGGATATAAAATGTGCAATTAGCCAAAGTAGGGGAGACTAGAGTCAGTGCAAACAGATGAGTGCAATATGTAAGCCAAGCAGATATGGCTATGGTAGCACAAGTAGGAAGGAGAGCAAGTGGGAATGCAGGCATGGGGAGTCCCTGAAATGTCAGCGTTCCAATTCCAAAGGGGGTGTGAAGCTGGAGTGACAGCACTGACAGTTCAGCTCATCCAAAGCCAATGGCACCGATCCTCACCCAGCTCTACACCTCACACTGTAGGCTTAACTGGGGGCGAGCAGTTAGCTAGAGCTAGAACTAGAGTCCCTATAAGCTCGAGAACTAGAGTCCAAATAAGCTAGACTAAACAAGCGTGTTTTTAGTCTAGACTTGAATATTGAGCGTGAGCCTGAATCTTGCACATCCAGTGGAAGACTGTTCTACAGCTGATGAGCTCTATAAGTGAATGTATGTAGTTCTTTCTACTCTAGGTACTAATAGATATATTCTACTCCTTGAGATCGAAGCAAGCAAGGAGGGTTGTAAGAAGTCAGTAGATATCTAAGGCATTCTGATTAGAATTTTTAGAAATTAGTGATCATTGTTGATACACCACAGCACACAACAATGAAATGTGTCCTCTGCATTTAACCCATATGTGACATAGCAGCGGGCAGCTAATTCAGCGCCCCGGCAGCAGTGCCATGCTCATGGTACCTTAGTAGTGCCTTGCTTGTCAGGGATTCGAACCCACAATCTTACAATTGTTTCCCTAACCATTAAGACACTGCTAGTACAATGGTACAGCCATTGGTAGAAGGCCATTCAGTGCTTTACAAGTTAATAGCAGTATTTTGTAGTCAATCCCAGACTTAACTGTAAGCCAGTGAAGGAAGCATAGAACAGTGGCCTGTACTACGAAGCGGGGTTACTGGCTTATCGGGGTAACTTGTCGGATTTTAAGGTACCACAGTTTAAATGGACTTCATATTCATTCACTTACATTTTGCCCAGACTACCTTAAATCCGACAAGTTACTGTGATAAGCCAGTAGCCCCGCTTCGTAGTACAGGCCACAGGGCTAATATGATCAAATTGTTTAGTGTTTGTAAGAACTGTGGGTGTTGCATTTTGTACCAGCTGAAGTCTATGCAAGGATCCAGAAGGCAACCAGAAAGGAGGACATTACAGATGTCCAGTCTGGAGATTATAAAAGTATTAATGTATTCATTTTTCTGCTTCATGAAAGGAGACCATCTTCTGAAGCTTGGCTATGGGCCGTAGATGGTAGACCGCAGTTCTAGTAATACTTCTTATGCGAGCATCGAAACATAGATCTGAATCAACCAGGACACCAAGATCTCTGACCACTGTGTTAGGCTGAGTATGAAGACCACCTAGACGGAGGCTGTCAAACTTAGTTCCAGTAGCCTTGGGACCAACTGACAGTTTTTTCTGTGTTTAAAATAAGGATTTTTTGCCATCCAACACCGGATGTCTAGTAGACAGTTTTCTAACCAAGAGAGCTGTGATGTATCATATGGTTTAATATTTTTTTAATATATATGGACACCATATTTGACTTTAGTGGGCAACAATCAGTTAAGTAAGACTTTGCTGGTTGAGGATTCAAAGCCTCAATCTTTCAATTACAAGTGTACCTGCATACTCACTTTACCTGAATATGTTATAATACAAGGGAAATATACCATTATGCATTTTTATAGCTAGCTGAATAGTGAATTTGATACTTATTATTACTTATATATATACTTATAAAATTCTTGACTATAGTGGTAGGTGGATACTCTCTTTTAAACAAATATCAGTATAGGAATATTATCTAGAGAAAAGAACATGTTGATACACAACCAGGAACGCATATATCATGACTTTTATATATAAAACAGACTAAAGATTTTAGATGTGTACTTGAGTGCATTTGGGAGCACAAGAGTGATGTAAAACAATCGTTGAAATTCAGATTTTTCAGACTCACAAAGGGATAGGATTGTTCCAAATAGTGTTACTATAATATACACCCCATTCAAATGAGACGTCTTAATATATTTCTGTTGTGTTACAAGGTAGCACGTACAGTATTGACATTGGCTTGTAGTCAAAACCACTATTGATTTAAGCCTTGCAGAAACGCCACACGCCGAAGATCTTCTGAGGAAAGTAAAAGCGATTCAGTTTAACAAAGAGATTGATGGATTGACCCTTAGTGGATGCCGTAATGTTGTAATTCGCCTTAGCTTCAGACTACACATGCGCGTTGGCTGTTCGATGCCACATTCCTCGCCTGAGCTTCGAAGCCAAAACGCTGCAGCTTCATTACTTGTTAGCCATAATCGAAAAGACAATTACAGTTACAGCCAGCTCATTGTTATATAAGAGGACTTTATACCACCAGTTAATACCTCGTTAGGTGGGATTCAAAATAGCCGCACATCGTTGCGCCAATCGCCAGAGCGTAAGTGTGTCCGCTTTTTATTGTTTGAATGGAGTAACAGGCTAAGCAATTAGCCAGTAATGCAATGCATTTAAAATCCAGAAAAGAAAATAGCATGCATCTGCTTTTCGTTAATCTGGGGAGTGGCTACGACCCTGGGATGTGTCAAGGTGTGAATGAAGACCGTAAACACAGTGCTCAGTGCATGTAGGTATATAGTGCTGTTGTGGGATAGGACTCGTAAAAGGCCCCTTTTCAGCCCATAGCTAATAACTCAGCCAGTGCCGCCTCCTTCATGCCTGTCTTTTTGGCTAGGATTAATTCCAAATAATGTGTAGTTTTTTTTAATATATGTAATACATTAATAAATGTAACTAGGTTTAGACGTAGTCGGTGATGTGATGTCTGAAGCTGGCGGTAGTGGATGGTCATGCAGTATTAATCATACACACGTGTCGTGCCGTACGTACATACTTGACAAAAATTTACCCGGCTATAGCTGATTTTAGAGATTTTAAGGATTTCTTTCATGCGAGCCGGCATGCGTATTTGTATAAGCGTTGGTAATGGTCCTTTACCTCCTCTCCTCCAAAAATGTGCAGACCCTTAATGCGTATGAGATATACGTCGGTGTATTGTATACCTGCCACTCTCCAATGTAATGTGTAAACAAATAACGTAAGATCAGAATTCGAACATTTGTCACCGACTTCACAGACAAGTGTTACATTATTTCACTTATGCTGACTTCTCTGTCCTGTTATCTGAATTGCACTTTGCTGTTAAGCACATTAAAATATTTGTTATTGCTTCGTCTCCGCCAGCCTGACTCCACGATCTTCACGATTATTACTTACAGCCGAACGTCAGTTGTATCTGTCTCTTAAAAAAAATAGAATGCTTCGATCTGATAGATGAACTATTTTTCTTTACATATATTAGCTTTTGAAACTTGAGGGTGGCCCAAGTGTGTTTACTAAGTAATAAAAGCAAGTGTTGCAGACTGTTTGTTGAGCAGGTAAATCTTTTGTCAAGTACTGAGAACCTTTTTCCCTTTTTATTCTTTCAGCCTTTTCACTGTTGTGAGTGATTATTTTTTTCAGTCGATCTTTTCTTTCTTCGTGCCGCTGTTCCATACCAAGGCTTTTGGGTGTTTTCCCTCATCGTCCAATCCCACTATGCAGTTAACTAATGCTGGCGATTTCCCAAACCAGTTCATCTAGTTTGTGCTTGCAGCTTGACCCTAAGCATTTTATTCATTTTGGTATCCTTAGATCAGGGGTGTCAGTCTCCAGTCCTGGGGGGGCTGGAGCCCTGCGCATCTTTGGGTTCCCCCTCATTAAATTCACCTGATTCACCTCCTTGTGCTAATTACCACACAGCTCTTGAGCTGAATCATTTGTGGTGGAACAGGGAAAGAACTAAGCTACAAAGGGCTCCGGCCCCCCAGAACTGGAGTTTGACACTCCTGCCTTAGATGATAAATTCCTTCAATGTCCATCTAATCTGCAGTGTAGGTCATGTATGTTTCCATGGTAGCACTGTGTCTGTTGTAGAACAGTAATATCTACTGATTTGAGATAAAAACCAGGCGGCTCCGTTTCTTTACAACTACTTTTTAATTATTAATTTGAGTTTGGACCCTGGAGCTGGTATGTAGGTATACAGAAGAGCAGTATATCCCCATGCAGGCAGTAAGGTCAACCTGTCAGCGGAAGTGAGTGTCGCTGTTTTAGAAATGGCTCAGGTGTAGAGAATCAGAGAATTTCTAGAAGTAGGGAGAGCCGTCATCTACAGTCAGGCTAGACTGGATTGCTGATAATAATCTGTCTGCCATGTATGTCTGAGTGCTGGGTATCAGCTTGACTTCTCTCACCAAAGCCACACATACTGTAATATTAGTCAGCCAGAGAAAAAAACATCTATCAATATCCATCCATCCATTTTCCAAACTGCTTATCTTGCTGGGTCGCAGGGGGTCCGGAGCCTGTCCTGGAAGCTACAGGCGGGGAACAACCCAGGATGGGGGGGTAGTCCATCGCAGGGCACACTCGCACACCATTCACACCTATGGGCAAGTTCAGTAACCCCAATTAGCCTCAGCCTGTCTTTGGACTGTGGGGGGGAAACCGGAGTACATGGAGGAAACCCCATGACGACACGGGGAGAACATGCAAACTCCCCACACATGTAACCCAGGCCGAGACTCGAACCCAGGTCCCAGAGGTGTGAGGCAACAGTGCTAACCACTGCACCACCGTGCCACCCTTTTATGTGTATATATTTATATATACAGTATATATATTTAAAACATATTTTTCCTCTCTTCTTCCTTGCTTTTCTTTTACTTTTCAAATTAACAACTTACTGTCAACTTGTATTTCCTCACCTTATATTAAAAAAAAATATAGCATTATGCGGTGATCCCTTAGAATCACAAAAAATAGCCAGAAAGGCTTTTGATGTATGCAGATTTAGCATCTGTTTATGAAACTCGTTAAGACTTTTTTGGTTGAATCAAAGGAGCAGGGGCACCATGGGGGGGGGCAGTTAGAATGATTCCAAGGGCCCCTGAGTGACGGGGGCCCAAAAATATAGGACATAATTACAGTCCTGCGCCCGTCTCCTTCACAGCTCCGCCGCGGCGGCACCCATCCCTGCGATCCTGTAACCATGGCAACCGAGGAGAAGAAACCGGAGGCCGAGGCCGTGAAGGCGCAGACCGCCTCGTCTGCCTCCGCCAGTCAAAGCAAGGTAGCGGCCTTCGCTCGCGTAGCTGGACTCCCACCTGTTCTCCGGGTCACGTGCAGTAAACGACTCGCAAGTTGCGAAACTGTTCGGCTTCTCTCCTAATCGCCTTATCTGAAGTGAGCCGCGCGGTATTAGATTTGACCGCGATGTGTTCCAGAGTGGAAAATTAAATTCTGAAAACGCATTCGGTGTCGCGTGGAAATTGAACTAGGAAACATACATCACGCCGCATTTGGTTTTATTTGATCAATTCCTGTTACTCAGCTGGTCCTTGGGAGGTATGCTAGCTGCTTAGAAACAGAAGGGCATTAATCTCTTTGGTCTTTCCAGATTTGAATCGCAGAGTATAAGTCTCCCGCCCTCTATCTCTGTAAGATGGATATGGAACAGATTTCCTCTGTTATGACAATGAGCAGAGAAATTCATTTTTGAGATTAACTGCTCTGAAAAGGATCGGTGTATAATATTGACAGTAGTTTATATATCGGTGAATACTTGTGTGCATATTTGTGTGTTAAACATGTTCTTTTGTCCAACTTCCATAATCACCTATCCAGTGCTGGGTCATAATGTGTATTAAATATGTATCAAGCTATTAGATCTGACCACATACGTATCGTCTTACGGTTTTGTTTGATCGTATTATTTTATCATATCGTTTTTTTCTTGTTGCTTTGTCTGTTCCTTTTGCTGTAGTATTGTTATTTGGTTTTAAAATCGTAAAGCGCTTTTTGACTGTATGCGGAAGGTGCCGTTTCCCATCCCTGTCCTCGGGGACCCCCAGACACCAGGAGCTGGTAGGGAGCGAAAACCTGGACCGTCTAGGGGTCCCCAAGCACCAGCTTAGGAAACACTATGCTATATCAGTAAACTATGTCTGCATGTATGAATGGTTCCAGTGGTTGGGGGGGCAGCACTGTCGCCTTTGCCTTCCATGGTTGGGGGTTCAGATGCTGCCCTTGACTTTCTGTGTGTGGAGCCTGTATGGTCTCCCCATGTGTGCAGGGTTTTTAATCTGTATTCTCTGATTTCCTTCCGCTGTCCAGCCCATTGTGTCTGTCTGTCTTTGTCTGTGTCTTTCTTTGTCTGGCTGCCTCTGTCTGTCTGCACCTGTGTCTGTCTGTCTGTCTTTTTCTGTGTCTGTTTGGCACTGTCTGCCCGTTTCTGTCTTTGTCTGTCTGTCTGGCTGCCTGTGTCTGTCTGCGCCCGTGTCTGTCTGTCTGTCTTTTTCTGTGTCTGTTAGGCACTGTCTGCCCGTTTCTGTCTTTGTCTGTCTGTCTGGCTGCCTCTGTCTGTCTGCGCCTGTGTCTGTCTGCCTGTATCTGTCTCTCTTTGTATGTCCGCGCCTGTGTCTGTCCGTCTTTGTCTGTGTCTGGCTGCCTGTATCTGCCTGCCTGTGTCTGCCTGCGCCTGTGTCTGTCTCTCTTTGTCTGTTTGCGCCTGTGTCTGTCTCTCTTTGTCTGTCTGTGCCTGTGTCTGTCCGTCTTTGTCTGTGTCTGGCTGCCTGTATCTGCCTGCCTGTGTCTGCCTGCGCCTGTATCTGTCTCTCTTTGTCTGTCTGCGCCTGTGTCTGTCTCTCTTTGTCTGTCTGTGTCCTGCGATATGCTCCAGGCTTATTTTGACCCCACAGTGGATAAGTGGACCGGGAATGTTGATGGGTTTGATGGAATATACTATATACTGTTAGTAATATAATTAGTCTTGGCTGCACATTTGCTTGCTTTTTGCTACTGTAAGCCTCGCATTCTGACCCTGCACTGCATATGTCACGCAGTCTGTGCCGGTGAAGCCCAACTACACCCTGAAGTTCACACTAGCCGGCCACA
Source organism: Hippopotamyrus pictus (assembly GCA_026781145.1). Taxonomy (NCBI): domain Eukaryota; kingdom Metazoa; phylum Chordata; class Actinopteri; order Osteoglossiformes; family Mormyridae; genus Hippopotamyrus; species Hippopotamyrus pictus. The sequence goes on along the minus strand of JAODLC010000123.1, from coordinate 4,333,072 downwards.
CAAAAGCTGTCTCCTCTGTCAAGTTCAGCCCGAGCGGCGAGTGGCTGGCCAGCTCATGTGAGTACCTTGCTGGTAGCGTCTCCGCTAAATGCCATTGGCCCAGGTCTCCCGGCTCCACCCCCTGCCCAATGGTCATCGAGCCAGTAGCTTGATTGACACATTGACCTGGCTTTTAATGGGTCAGTAGCAGCTGCCTGAGTTCTGATTCCCTGTTGACAGTTAGAGGTAAATGTCTGATTTAAACACTTCAGTGATCTTAAGTAACACTGAAGATACAGAGCGCATGTAAAAGGCCAACCTGTCATATTCATAACTCACCTCTATAGCCGGGGATCCTGCTGTTTTATCGTGAAGAGGGGCTGGTGTCTGAGCTCTGAGGAAGTCTTTAGTGTTTAAGGAAGGGACAGTATTGAGGCTTTTGTACTTTTCTGAACAGCCGCCGATAAACTGATCAAGATATGGGGAGCCTACGATGGCAAGTTTGAGAAAACGATATCCGGCCACAAGCTGGTAAGTAAAGGCGTGGCTCTTCTGACACGGCTGCCGTTTTGGGAAGGACGCTCGCTGGAGCAGCTTCAGCTTGGTTTGGGAATGACTTTCTTTAGAAAATCCTAGTGTTTAATGTACCATCAGTTAAGGAAACATTTCTATTCTTGGTATAGTTAAGGGACAACCCGCTCAGGGTGGGGGGGGTGTTGGTCATTTCTTCTTACGTTATCTGTGTAACTCCTCCAGGGTATCTCTGATGTAGCCTGGTCTTCCGACTCCAATCTGTTGGTGTCCGCGTCTGACGACAAGACCCTGAAAATCTGGGATGTCAGCTCGGTGAGTGAGCGTTGCGGGGGGAGATGGGGTGTGTGTCTGTGTGATGTACCGTGCCGTGCCATGGGGGGGGGGGAGTGATAAGCCGGTCAGAAATCAAAACTTAGGAGGGGAGAGGTGAACATTCAGAGGTATTCAGAGGTAAAAGCAAGCAACCCCTGCCTTTTCAATGCTTACATGTTGCTGCTGTGAGTTTGTGCCTGTGTTTATATGGCAATGACTGCCTAAACTATAAATATAGGAAAAATGGAAAAATAAACGTATTTTGCAAATTGACAAACAAAGCCTTCCTGTAATTCAGACATCTTTGTGTAATTGAAGAGCACACAACCAGTGATTTGTTTACTTTAAAAAAAAATATATAATAATTCTCAGGCACAAAATCCTAACTAAACACAACAGAAGACTGTCTCTAATTAAATACTTCTTTTCCAATTCTGAGCGTAACAAATATAGAAATTACAAAAACACTTAGTCACATATTTCCTTTGCCCCTTGGTTTAAAAGCATCTCGCTTATTGCTATGGTGATGGTGTTAAAAATATAAATGCGGGATTACCATGGTAACTGTGCAGCAATTCCGTGCAGCAGCCGGGAATTACCCCTGAAGCGGTGGATTGCAGGTGCGGAAGGATTGTTTGTCCAGCAGTGACACCTGTGGACCTCCTTTGGTAATGCATCTTTTTTTTTGGGCAGGGTAAATGTTTGAAAACACTAAAAGGTCATAGCAACTACGTCTTCTGCTGCAACTTCAACCCGCAGTCCAACCTCATTGTGTCTGGATCGGTGAGTCCACACTCTTCCTGTCGCTTCTCTGTACTGTCCAGTCTTTTTCCATGACAGCTTAGCCTAATCCATATTACACTCCTGTCGTGCCTGTGGATTGTGTACATTCCTCATTCGTCCGTGTATGCAGATGGTAATGGTTGGTTCCTGTGTACAGCAAAGATATTCCACCACAGTGTTACAGAGCAGATGTTGTCATCTTGGTTTGAATGAATTCTATTCTTAGCAGAGTGTTTGGGCAGATTCTCTCCACGAGTTTGTGTACTAGAATACATCTTGGTGCTCATTCAGTGATGGGTTTTATATTTTTATATATGAGTTGTTCCATATTAAATCACCCAGTTTGAGAAAAATTTCACTCATCCTGTCAGATTCCTCTGAAAACATTCACAGGAGCTCCTACATCAGACTTACTTTTCAAATTTTGCTTGATTATCCCCATTGAAAGCATCGATAACTACAACCACTCTCTTCGTTGATGTTTGATCTGTGAAAGTCAGTGCTGCCACCTGCTGAAAACTCCCAGTCAGTTTCCTTGTACGTGTGGAGTCAATGTGCACTGATGTACAAAAAAGTCCACTAGAATCAAAATTTGGGCTGCATGCGCATGGTCCACACGGGCCCTCCCAAGGGAGGAATGTGAAACCCTGATGGTTCCCGCCCCCCGGTGCTGAAAAACTGTCCCCGTTGGGTTGTCTCCATAGTTTGATGAAAGCGTGCGGATATGGGACGTGAAGACCGGGAAATGCCTGAAGACACTGCCCGCGCACTCCGACCCGGTCTCGGCGGTGAGGACGTGTACCACGTGCACCAAGCTCTAACTGTCCTATCAGTGAGTCACATTAGTTCTAATACCTAACACCAAACCCCCCCCCCCAATTCCAGGTTCATTTCAACAGGGACGGCTCCCTAATAGTCTCCAGCAGCTACGACGGCCTTTGGTAAGATGCTCTTGCTGACCTTAATTTGAATACCACTGCGACTGTAGGCACCTTATTAGAACATCTCCGTCTTTTTGTCTGCTTCCAGCCGAATCTGGGACACGGCGTCGGGACAGTGTCTCAAAACGCTCATCGGTGAGAGCAGTTTCATTTTCGACCCGCTGCGGTGTAAGACGACGAAGAACAGAGTGCAGTATATGTTTTAGTGTTTCGGCTGTTTTCTCTGTGACTCAAACCAGAGTCTTTCCAGTAATGAAGCGAGCGAGTGGCAGGGAGGTTTCCGTAGTAGACTGTCTTTGTTGTGTTTTGTCTTTTTGCGTATCCGTGTTACCCCTGGCAACCTTCTGGGTGGAACAATCGGTCGTCCAAATGTATGACTGAAACGCTGATGTTGTTGGCAGATGACGACAATCCTCCAGTGTCCTTCGTGAAGTTCTCACCCAATGGCAAATACATCCTGGCTGCCACCCTGGACAAGTGAGTGATGCAACCCCCCAAAAAGGATGTTATGCTGACTTATTTGAATGAGACTTGCCCCACCCCCCAAAACCAGGCATAAATCAAACCACATTTGCACGACATGTTTACCAGGTCATTTGTGTTATATTTCTAGCACCCTGAAACTTTGGGACTACAGCAAAGGAAAGGTAAGGACTGTATTATTACACAACTCTAACCAGAAGAATCGGTTACTAGCTGAAGCTGCGATCTGCTAAATGTTTCTTAGTTTTTCTGGAATTTTCCTTTGTTTTCTTGAATTCCTTGAATTTTCTATTGTTCAGTAATAGATGTAGCATTGTCTTCCTGACTTCATAGTGAGTAAATGTATGCATTTGTTTGTTTCAGTGCTTGAAAACCTACACCGGTCATAAAAATGAGAAGTACTGCGTGTTTGCAAACTTTTCCGTCACTGGTGGTAAGGTACGCAACTTCCAGATCTCTATCGAAATGTTAGCGTATTGGTGATGCTGAGAAGCTGGTCAGGAGACTGTATTCCTTCTACAAAAGCAGACGGTATCACCAGTGAAATCCCCCAAACCGCATTGCTTTGGTAACATGTTCCTGTCCTGGGGCTACTGGCCTCAGTCTCTTTGGCTGTTTGAGCTGCATTGGTGGTGATTATTCATTGTCCACGTCTTCTGCCCCCTAGTGGATCGTCTCAGGCTCGGAGGACAACATGGTGTACATATGGAACCTGCAGACCAAGGAGATAGTTCAGAAGCTTCAAGGCCACACAGGTATGGAGATGACATCATTGTGCTGGCCTTCGATGCGGTGGTTCCGCCTTGGGGTGGGGGGGGGGGGGGGGGTACGGCGTGTTCGACACCGAACCCTGTTGTCTCTTTCCACCTCCCAGATGTGGTGATCTCCACAGCCTGCCACCCCACAGAGAACATCATCGCGTCCGCGGCTCTAGAGAACGACAAGACCATCAAACTGTGGAAGAGCGACTGCTAAGCACCATCTATGACCTGTTGTTTCATTTGATTGCTTTAGTTAGGATCTTTTTTTTTCCTGTCCTCTTGGAAAGAGAACTTTAATGCCAGGATGGTCACATGTGACCCGTGGATCCACCCCCCCCCCCTTTCCACAAGAACTGGTCCAGGGAAAAGGGGTCCAGGAAATCTGAAACAGTCACCCAGCATCGAAACCAAATCTGTCTCCACTTACTGAAAAATCTGTTTCCTTCTCTGTCTCTCTCCTTAAAGAGGCCCTCCAATGAAAAGAACTTTGTTTTGTACTATGAGAACTTACATGTTCTCTTGCCTCCCCAGACCGAAGCTTCTCGTCTTGTTCCTGTTGCCCGGAGACCACTTTCCGAAGTGCCATAGAGCCTGTCTACTCTCTGCCTCTAAAACAAGTTGGTCTGATTAAAGTGAAGCAGTCTCTTACATGTGATATTTATTTTTTTGGGGGGGGGGTGGGGGAATTCAGCAGGAGTTCTTCGAAGCCTTAAGCTGAGAAGCTTTAAAGTCTAAACCTTTCTGTCACTGGGCATGTGTGCCGTCAACAGAACATCACACTTGAACAAGCCAAAAGGCTAATGCATTCTAATTAGTAAACACTAGCTATAAAATCTTTGGCTTTTAAGTTTGACGTAGCCATTTTTCAGTATTTGTAGTGTTTAGCTTTAATAGACTGCAGTATACGACACCAATTTTTTTTTTTTTTTGTGGAATACTTTTTTTTTTGAACCAGCCTTTTTACTTGTGAAGAGAACAGAATTGTCTTACAAGGCTAATGCAGTTCTTTTCACTACTGTTGCTACGAAAGGGGTTTCGACTTCAGAATCCACAGAGGAATTTGTATGGCCAGTCGCCCAGATGCCTTTTTCTGACATAAAAGCGATTGCTTTGTGGGCGTCACAGTAGTTTGAGAAGAGCAAACGGCCTGCCCCAGTATCGTGTCCGAACTTTGGGAAGATTTCTGGCATTTGGATCTGCCTTGATACCACACAACACAACCTCTCATAGGCAGGAAGTCAGGCCCTGATGATGATGTAGATGTAGTTTGCCGCATCCGTATTCTCCACAAATGGCCATTGTTCTGCAGAATCCAAGCCCATCCTTAGGCTTTCTGGATGTGGATGAAGATGAGTCTTCGGTGTTTCCCTGTGCAGTTTCTGAAAGCTCCATAGCTTCTGTCACACTTCCACTGTAGCAGTACTCCAACAAGATCGTTGCTCCCAAAGTTTTTCTCCTAACCCCCCACCCCCCGTATGGCTTTTTTTGGGGAGAAACTTCCAGTCACAGATTTCTTTCTCCAGGAATGCGAGCAAGCCAGCTGTAATGCTTTGGAACGGAGGCTGTCGAGTTACTGTGACTGCATTCACCCGTCAACTATAACCTTTAAATATTTTTGGCTTTTTACACTCTGCCTTTCAATCGCGCCACACGGGACTACGTAAAAACTGCAAGAGATCGCCACTGTAAAGCTGCTTTTTAAGGATTTTTTTTTTTTGGTGCTATAAAATTGTGCATTGAAAATGTGGACAATATTTGTGGAACCTGATTTATTATTTCAAGGGTGTAAGTTACAGTAAAATGGTTAAATGTTTGACCACAAATCCTTTGAAGTACAAAGAGCACATTGGATACATTTCCTGCCTTAGACTATCCTTGTTTCCTCATAAGTCCTGTTGATTTGTCATCTTGAAACGTATTTCCCATTTAAGGCTGATTATCAAAAGAGGAGTTGGAATGAGATCCAGTCAAATTAGAAGCAGGACCATCTTATCACAGGTGCTTTGGAAAGTAAACTGTTCTTGCCCTTGTGATTTATTATGCTTAATGTTTTTGGTTGACATCCAGGCTTATTTTCCTGATGGTACAATGTAACTGCTCGATAATTTATTTGGTCATTAGGCTCAATTTAGGTCGCCAAATAAAACTGATAAAATGGACTGTATATATGCAGAAATTTCATGCTTATGTATTAGTAAAACAGCAAAATTACCACGTTTCGACTTAATTTTCTTTTTAATATATGCATATATTATATATACACTTTAGCTGTTAGGATATAAAAATCTTTTTTTCTCATATAGATAAATTTAGGGATGAGGAAAAATGTCAGATCTTTGACTACCTTTCTTTGTCTGAAGGATGCAGTGTTACGAAGGGCTGCATGGACACCACACCTGTATTCTGGATTCTGTGAACATGCATTTTGACAGTAATATCCTGTGACTCAATAAAGTAATTTTTTACATGCACCTCTGTGTTACTGTTGAGTCAGCAGATAAATCTGGCTGACCAAAGAAGCTTTACTTTTAAAAAGTAACATTTTTAGTCCTGTGTGCAGCACTTGATGGGGGAAGTGGTACATTTTGGTGCCAAGAAATAGGAAAAATGGTAGTATTTAATTTTTTTTTTTTTAATCTTTTCTTCATTGAACGAACATTGTAGAAGAACCCACAAAGAAATGAGTAAATGACAACAAAGGACAGAGTCCATCTCCAAAGGATGGACCACAAGAATTAAAAAATAAAAAACGAGGCCAACATGAAAGATGACGGGCGTGAGCATCGACATCCACCCTTTAACGCCATTGTTTTTTGAAGCTGTTTAAAAATAAACATTTACAGAAATAATGTATACAACAGCCCACATAATGATGTACATAAGCAAGGGAAATACATTTGTACAAAAATAGATTTTTAGACGTAGACCTTTTTAATTTTTTTTTTCCGCTAAATTTCCACAGCTAAAGCGAACGACTTGTGTTGGGCTATCGGAAGGTACTTTGCAGGCCACCGTAGGTCCAGGTTTGTGGATGGACGACGTGATTTCGCGTCCGTGTAGATCTGCCGCAGTTTTCCGATCCGATGGTATTACTAAATCCTGATTTTTAGGGCGAAAAACAAGAGGCCCTGTACAAACAGATGAATGAAAACCGCACATCACAACGTATTTCTGTGCCCGTTTTCGCCTGAATTTACAGACGTAATCCTGTCCCTCGTTTTCCCCCACATTAACCAGTAACATTTAACAGATTTATAAATATACATACATATACATATAGACAAAATATAGCTTTGTGTTATGTATAAAGCATTAACGTATGCATCGACGATGTTTCAGCGGACCGTTCTCAGCAGATATTTCAAAGTCGGTTTCCTGTGAGAGATCCTTCACTGTGCTCTTACACGCTTTCTTATGGCTTTATTTTTTTCATTTGGAGAAGCCTGGACCGCACTCCAAACAGACCACCCGGGTATAGACAACCTCAATGGGCCGATTGCAACGCTGTAGAAACAGGAGAGCGCTATCGGCTCTACTTGGCTTAAGTAAAAATAAAGATAAAAACTTTGACCTTAAAAAGTTGTCATAAAAAGGAAAGATACACTCCGTAAGTGTTCACCGTCAATTCGAGTTGGAGTTTTATTTCATGCTGGCAGAAAGGGGTTTGTGTCTAGTCTTATATTACACTCATTACATTCGCATTTCATAGACGATTTGTAAAAATGCCTTTTGTGTAATTTGATCGTCATAATGCTGATATTGCATTTGCGATCACTGACACGAACGCCACAGTTTCCAAGTCTTTGCTGAGTGTTACTTTTTGTCTGATTGTGCCGCATTTTACTTGTTAATCGATTTTCACAACCGGGACCTGAGTTTCTCAGAAATCAAGGCAATTCCACCTTAGACTTTCGAGGCTAAGAAACCGTAATTAGCTCCAAACGGGACGAAAACATCCATGTTTAATTTACACTAAAGCTGACATTCAGTTCTCGTTATCTCAGGACACGGATGGCGTTACAAGTGTCTTAAAGACAAATAAAAACGGAATCCAGACTTATTCATGATAATACACTACAAAATATACAAAATATGCGTCCTTACAGTAAACTGAGTGTATTGCTGTTTTAAAATTATAATTATTATTTTTTGCTTAATTACAGATGGATTTATTTACCCTTTTCACCAGTGCATAATCTAGCGGGTTGTTTCCTTAAACAATGATTTTAAAAACCAACAAGTTTCCGTCATTTTTAAACTTAAATACCACATTTGCATTTTTTTCCTCAAACTGGACACATTTCAACCCATTTACCCTGTTGGATATCTTTCTGAAGCAATTAGGGTCAAATCTCTATCTCCAGAGTACGACACCATAGCCACTAACAGATTTTGAACATTTTGGTTACAATTACATATAGTTTATCACTATAATATGCAATGAAATAATAACAGATGTTACATATAAACTTAATCTCACTTTTACTACACTTTAAATGAAGTGTTCTAATACTGGGCGGATGAAACAGATGCTAATTTTGCACTGGTGCATAGGCCTGATAAAATATGGCCAGTAATTACTAGTTTGTTACTGGCATTGTGAACTTCATTACAAAGTGCCATTCGTCTGATTAAGTACTTGTACAAAAATTCAAGTAATTTTGCAGTGTTGTATTTTGTCCACTAGAGGGTAGTAACAGCTCTCCCATTCCCCGATCGTGGCAGTCAGACCATCCACTGTACCTGCCTGACAGCGTCACTGCCTTGTTCACATCTAAAGAAAACTTCTGTCCTTGTACTATGAAACAAGAAAAAAACGTATATGGACAATCTTTGGATACGGCACATACACACATTTGCAGCAGCATATAAAAAAAAAAGTAAAAGTAAAGCCAAGTGGATTATGTGGTAAAGTAGGGAACGGTCAGTGAATATGATGGGATCTCTTTGCAGCCTGCAGGAGGTCTTGCAATAACATCTCTTGGAATCAAAGGAAGGATGGGGGAGGACCCGGGGGGGGGGGGCGAAGTTGGGAGTGGGAATGGCCCCCGATGCTACAACTGCTCTGGTCCCCCCCACCGAGGTAGAATGAGCGAGGCAGAGCTGAGAAGCCATGTGTGAGTGCCAGAGGATGGGGAACTGGACACAAACAGAACAGGAAGGTTCTACTGCATAGGTACTTGTTCCGTGAACTATCGACTTCCACGAGTCACGTGCTGCTGAGTACCCCCACCCCCCAGAACCCGCGAGTTAAGGGCTGGGACAGCGGGTTACAAAACAACTGCACGACTGTAGAGTGAACGCTACCAATACTGCATC
>JAODLC010000123.1:4279843-4306432 GCA_026781145.1 Hippopotamyrus pictus | reverse complement strand
CTTATGGGAGCTGCATTCTGTTTTTGCTTGCTGAGATGGGGGGGAAACACAGATTAATTTAAATTTCTCATAGAAAGGGTTTTGTTTTCAGTGCTGGGGACTGTGTCACTGCATAACATAAGGCACACACGTGAAACACGAGCTTTTGACACTAGAAGCATACTGAATTTTAAAGAGGAAACTGATCACATCTCTTAAAGAAACGTCAACATGAAATGTCCCAGAAGAGAAAACTGGTCTCGACACATCCTCGTTATAAAACTTAATCTCATCTAGTCCAAATTATAAAGTGTCATATAATATTGCGTCATATCATCTGTCAAACACCTCTCATCTCCATTCCCAGTCCGCAGAATTTCATACTGCGGCGGACAGCACCGTGTACCGTGACTCTCACCGGGTGAACTGGAACTCAGGCCTGGCCATAAATCACACCGCTCGCACGTTTGCCAAACCAGACGCGGATTAGGGCCGGTTTGTACTGCATGTCTTCCAGACTAAAAACGGGGGGGCGGTGAGGGGAAACACGCTAAATATAAAGGAAGACGGATGCCTGTCTGTGTGCCTTGCTCCACTCAGACAGTGGGCCGGCTTATCGAGACTGATAAGCAGAGCTGTCTTCCTGATGAGTGCGCTGACCTGCCAAGCTGCTTGGCTCTGCCTCAGAAAAGCCGGGTGTACAGGGTAGCCCTCCCGAGTGATTTAAGCTTATGAGGTCACTCTCTCAAGTCAATGAGGCGTATGAAGTCACCGAAGCGAGTGAATGACGGGATGTGAGGTCATTGTAATGAGTGAATGAAGGGACGTGAGGTCACTGTAGTAAGTGAATGAAGGGATATGAGGTCTCTGTAGTAAGTGAATGAAAGGATGTGACATCACTATAGTGAATGAATGAAGGGATGTGAGATCACCGTAGTGAGTGAATGAAGGGATGTGAGGTCACTGTAGTAAGTAAATGAAATGATGTGAGGTCATTGTAGTAAGTGAATGAAGGGATGTGAGGTCACTGTAGTGAATGAATGGATGTGAAGTCACTGAAGTGAATGAATGAAGGGATGTGAGGTCACTGTAGTGACTGAATGCAGGGATGTAAGGTCATCGTTGTGAGTGAATAAAGGGATGTGAGGTCACTGTGGGAAGTGACTGAAATACATGAGGTCACACTCATAAAATTTCATGGGATGTAAAATGAATTCTAATGGGCATACCTTCTCTCTTCATGCCCATGGCCAGACACTTCTGGTAGCGGCAGTACTGGCAGCGGTTCCTCTGCCTCTTGTCAATGGGACAGTCCTTGTTGTCTCGACAGGTGTAGGTCAGATCCTTCCTCACTGTCCTCTTGAAGAAGCCTTTGCAGCCCTCGCAGCTGTACACGCCGTAGTGTTTACCTGCCAAAGGCAAGACAGCTCATCTTCAAGGGCTGGATTGATTAATGAGGTCCAACTCTAGATTCAAAGTCTTTAACCCCACACAATGCTGATGATCTGTAGATCAACTGGAGTGTGGGCATGAAACAAGATATGGTATGCTGCTGGGGCTTACCCGAGGACCGGTCACCACAGATGGTGCAAATGTGCTTGGTGAGAGCCAGTGGGTTGCCGGAGGGCTGGGCAGGCACCTTCATCACGCCATTCAGACCCAGCGGGGGCTTGATGTCCTCTGAACTGCTGACCGAGTTCATGGGGGAGCTGAGCTGCGGCCGAGAGGGACAGAGGAGATGGATTGATGGACATGATCACCATAATCAACACAACAGCATCCTTGTCCTACAGTTACCTGCCTACAGCAAACGTGAGAATAACGGCATAGGTGGCATCATTTGGAGATGTGTTGGAGCTTTGATCCTCATTACCTGGACCTCTCGAGGATACTACAACAACCTGAGAGCTGATAACCCCACCCCCCTTCACCGTATGCCCTTACATTTTGACTCAGAAGCTTGAGGGAACCTGGGAGTCTGTTTGTTTGTGGGCTTTCTTTGACGGTTGCCCCGCCCCCGCCCCCCCCACCTGTAAGGGAAGCCTCTGCGGATGTCTGCCTTGCAGCTGGCCGGGCCGTGGCGCTGCGCAGCTCTATTTCAAAGCCCGTAGCCCAAACTTGGGCTGCCCCCCCAGTGAGCTGCGGTCGGATCTGATTTCCCCGATATTTTGCTTTATGGCACTCTCAGAAAAAACATCATAGCGACTCATATGGTGCGGCCAATGAGTATGGTCAAAAAAGGTACGCAAAAACAGAATTAATCCTGACAGCGTGATCTGGTTACAGAGCTTGGGTAAGGCAATGAAATGCTCCCGGCTTGACAAAGACACGGATACCTGTTTTGGTGAGTGGGCAGACTCCCACCACCCTGCGATGGCGCCGAGCCGGTCGTCACGAGCGAGAGGCTCGCCCCTCCGGCGGCCCGCCCGCGGCACCCATCGGTTCAGCCCATCTGCTCCGTATTTACACTCCAGGTCCAGGGCCTATGCAGCTGGTTGGCGACCACCTCCCGCAAGACATCCTTTGCAGAGCGTCCGATCGCCTGCGCTGCTAATTCCGCTAGCCCATATGCGCCTTCCGTGGTGGACTTGCTTGCTGTCGCCAAGGCCCCCTGGTGGCCGTCCCGACGGCGCAAAAAAAAAGAGCGGCAGCTGCCCTAGACGTTGGCTGGGCCCAGATCCACTGGGCAGTGAACGCCCTTGTTGTTGCTGGCCCGGCTAATCCACTAGCTGCTGTGTCTTTTTAATTTTTTTTCTGGCCCGGACACCACCCCATTGGCTGAGATGAGACCCATCTAAGAATGTAGCCCTTCTGCGGATACTGAACATAGTATCACGGGAGTCTGAGTTCCCACACTTTGTTTACGTAAGTGGGCTGCTTAGGGCTTGCATTCTTTGCAATTTCATGCCTCAAAAGTCTCCTGGTGGTTTTCACAGTTATTATATATTTACTGAAGTAAAATAAGGCCTTGTGCTGCTCCAGAGACATCTCTCCTATCTGATCCCTGTCAAGTGCCTCAACATTTGCACTCAAACCTTCCTCCTTTTGTAAATTAAAGAGGTATCATTTCCAATAAAGGTGCAGATCTGATGCGATCAGCATAACAGAACGATACGTCTGCCAGCGTGGTCCGAACTTGCTGCCACGGCCGCATATGGAACGTACATTTCAAATGGATTCTTGTGGTCGTATTAGATAAAGGTGTGGTTTCTGTGCAAACGTCAAATGCGTGTTCTGTTCCATAATCTCCTTGCAGGCATTACTTCTCCCTTATTCTGTGACATGGAAAAACATCCGCCCACAAATCCACGGCCATCCCGTCATCCCAAATCTCTGACAGGAACACGTCAACATCAGATACATGGGAATACGCATTACTTATAAGCACCAGCTGCGAGTTACCTGTGATTTTACAGTATCTGCTCAACAACATCCGCTTGTTCTCATAGAGATAATTGGACCCAGACAGTAGATCATGACATAAAAACATAACAGAGCGTCAGACAGAGTTCATGCATCCTAAAAGAGTTTATTCTGAGGTGCTGAATCCCGTTCTGTGATCGACTCGGACTCTACAAATTCCTGTTTGTTATTTTCGGCACCTAGAAAGGCAACCAGCTTACACGGAACTGGACAGATATGTAGATAAGGCACAGCTCAACTCTGCGTTCAGGTAACCTGTCAAACCAGTGCGTTGCTGTCCTAGTTCAGCCTCTGGTGAACATTTATCTGATGCCGTCACATATAAAAATAAATTATCATAGTAGACCTTTTCCTGAAGAAAGTTAATCTGATGATGCAAACCATAAGTTCCTCTTCTTTAGCCTTATTCAACTCAAGAGTCACAAAATGAAGAGTCTTTATGGGCCTGATACCTTCATGTGGGTATATTTCAGCTTACATCGTCTTAAAACCTGGCACTTTCCTCTCTCACGCCCAGACATTCTGCCCCAATAACTTCATCTTCTCACCACTGACATAACTGATTGCAACTGCTTCTACTCAGTAAATATATTTTCAGTAGATCAGTGACTCAATAAGCCCCGTGAGATACTGTTCAGGGCTGGGGTGTTGATTTACCCTCATGGTCTGAACTGTGGGGACTTAGGAGGTAGGATCCTAGGGCTCGGGGGAGGAAGTAGGACAACTGGCCATGTCATGAATGAATTCACAAGCCGTGGTGAGCCAGGGAAAGGGGGTGCTGACATGTCAACATGCAGGAGATTGGTAGGAAGGAGAAAAGGGGTGAGGCACTGGTGACCAGCATATAGTAGTGAGTCACGTACAGGAACACGGTATAATAGTACGCCTGGCTTCAACCCTTGTGGCTGTTTGTAAAGTTCAGTCTGGACCACGGACACAAACGTCCATTGGCTTACAGAAGGATCTACGGGAAAACTGAGCTTTCAAAGCCCCAGAGGAAAAAAACCTTGAACACACACAAAAAAGATGACAGATTCCTTAATGCCCACTAAGGTCTGTCCTTCATCATGGCTTCCCCCATGAGCGATCCTCCGTGAGTTCCTTAGAAAAGTCCATATTGGCAACTATTCCGTCTATAATGATATTCCCTTTTATAATGCTGATACATACTGTATGTGTATAAAGGTGCAATGATCTTCCAGCAAGGGATTCAAACCGTAAGACTTTGTGGGCTGTGGTTTTGCACCGCTGGCATGGATTTGACCCACAGAGACCGCTCACACCCATGTTACCCAACCTGCCTAAATCCACTGGACAAGTCTGGGGAGACCCCTCAGAACATCTAAAAGCCCTCTCATCTGGATAAAACAAAGACGAAATAAAACTTTTTTTTTTAAAAGAAAGCACCACCACGTGGGAAGAATGGAAGAACAGAATATATTATGCGGAGCTTCTGACTTTCATGCAGCGAGAAGCTAGACAGGACCGACATGTAAAACCGACCCAAAAATGAGCGGCACAGAAAAACCGAGTGAACGATCGGGGAAGTTGGTGCAGATGCTGCTTTTGAAAAAAGCTCGCTTGCCGTCTCAAAAATTTGTTCGGAATGAGTCTTCAAAGAGGTCCGCTGAGCGTGAGCCTCTGCTTTCGACGGGGTGAGGGAAAAAAACCCTTTCCTTTTTTTTTCCCTTTGAAATCGCATAATCAGCTTTCAGGTCGTTTCATCATCAACGTCTCTGGGCCCGACGTGTGCGAAATGCAGCGAATCCTGAACTAGAGGGTGTCCTTCCAGTGCCCTTAAAGTGAACAGACACGGGGCGTCTTGTCCGAAAACGGCTCATTCATACTTTGCACATTACTCTGCCATATCTGCTGTCTCAGCCATTTCTGATACTTATAATTAATATATTTTGTTTAGCCATATTTTCTGTTTCAGCCATTTCATCTATTTGTTTCATAAATATGCACCTCTGCAGCTAGTTACATGGCTACGTTAAGTAAGTACCTTTGTTTTGTGATTTGGACCCATGACTTTTGCGTTGTTTGCGTGATGCTTTAGGTGTTGAGCTATAGGAGCAAATCCTGTAACAGGTTACATGTTACTGACCAGGTGATGCAGGTGATGAACTTATGTACAAAAGACAAATAAAAAATCTTGAACCTGCACTTGGACCCCAGTTAGGAGCTACAGAGTGACAGAATGGATTCTAACCCATAAATCATCTCCCTCCCTCTTGAGTGCCAGCTCATCTTTATTTTTACGCCAAGAGTGCCTAATAACATTCCGGTGAATCCCCGATTTAATCTTCAGTTCGGAAGGAATCACCAAAGGTCCAAGGCCAGATTTTCATATCCTGCATAGCAAATACAGTTGTTTTAAAAGTACAATGACATAGCCTTGGTTCAAAGGCTGTCAGATTTTCAGAACGGAAGGTTTTTAGGATTATAGGGCAGACATAGACACATTTACCTGAAAACCCAAATAACGGTCATGCAATGTATGTGGACGTCTGGGATTCTGAGATGATACCAAAACTGTTCCACTTACATTTGACTTGAACACCTTTATCTCAGCCTGTCACAGCTGTAATTGTAAATGAGATGGGTGCTGCCACAGTGGGAGAGACTGGTGCATCATGGGAAAAGGAGCAGAGTGTCAGACACAGTCAGACCACTTCCCATTATTCATTCCTCATCTGCCCAAACAAGCTTTGTTATAACGATGACTGAAACTACCAAGTGACCGCTTGTGTTCTTGTGCTCGTACCGTCACTTTGTGTCTCCTGACACCACAAATCACAGATTCTTTGGTGTCCTTTGTTTTTATTATCAGCAGAACAAAAAAAAAATCACCTGTATACCTTTCCCTTTTATTTTCTGCCTAAAAAACAATACTTTTTGTTATCCTTCTGGAAAACTCATGACAATGGACAGATTCATGACTTTCAGGAGACAATGGACACATGCATGGTTTCTGGGAGACAGTGGACAGATGCATGTTTTTCAGAAGACAGTGGACAGATGCATGGTTTTCAGGAGACAGTGGACAGATGCATGTTTTTCAGGAGACAGTGGACAGATGCATGGTTTTCAGGAGACAGTGGACAGATGCATGTGTTTCAGGAGACAGTGGACAGATGCATGTTTTTCAGGAGACAGTGGACAGATGCATGGTTTTCAGGAGACAGTGGACAGATGCATGTGTTTCAGGAGACAGTGGGCAGATTCATGACTTTGATGAGACAGTGGACACATGCATGTTTTTCAGGAGACTGGACAGATGCATGGCTTTCGGGAGAGTGGACATATACATGCTTTTTGGGGGACAGTGGACAGATGCATGTTTTCAGAAGACAGTGGACAGATGCATGTTTTCAGGAGGCAGTGGACAGATGCATGGCTTTTAGGAGACAGTGGACAGATGCATGGCTTTCAGAAAACCATAGATAGATGGACAGATGCATGTCTTTCAGGAGACAGTGGACAGATGCATGTCTTTTAGGAGACAGTGGACAGATGCATGGCTTTCTGGAGATAGTAAATAGATGCATGGCTTGCAGAAGATAGTGGACAGATGCATGGTTTTCGGTTAATGCAGTTCTTCCCTACATAGCTTCATGGTGTTCAGTAACTATGAAGCCACGTGTCCAGCCTCACTTCGCGGTCCCAGACCCACGAGAACCCCCTTGAGTTTCACAGTGAGGCATCAGTGCTCTTATTGCCACCCGTGCCAGACCCGGGTGCTGCCAGGAAGCACGCGACAGAATTTCGACCCTGACCGCATCTGTCTGAGGTTAATGTCTGCACAGCATTGCACACACACACGCGACGCCTACAGTTTTTTCACCCTGGTAATGCGGTATTGCTGTCACACAGGAAGCCACTCATTTCTGCTTTTTTTCTATGTGAAACTTCAGGCCTATGACTTAAGGACATCACACAACCCATGTATAAACCTAGACTCTGCTCGGCGCATAAACGGGAGAGCAAATTTCGAAAAACTCACTCAGTCCTCATCCGACAAAGAACATTTGTCAAATTTTGAAAACTCGCTAAGTCCACTGGAATGGTATTGAAAATGTATCCCATGGAGTAAGTTTGATTAGTTTACATTGGCATTCCATGTCACGCGCACCCTCAGTTAAAAGTAGATATCACCATGATGGCAGTGGCCTCTCCAGCCAGGCGGCATGACCAGAGCCCGACGAGGGACCCTGTCCCAAATCTCTGTCACCTTCAGGCGCCCTTCCCTCCCGGCCTGTGCCGTGTCCACAAGCTGGCCTCACTCAGCTCCCGGCCAAAACGCTCTCATTCCTCGTCCGCGGAGGAAGCCAGATAAAACGGCTCCACGGGACCCCTGGATTTTGTCAGCGCGTATTAAGTTCCATTGACAGAATGTTTCTGTAATCGACTCGGTCACAGAAACAGTGCAATCTGTAGAGCCCCATAGTTTGAGTCAAAGGGAATCTGCTGCATTTGACGTATAATAACAGCAAAGAAAGATGTCAAAATAATGTCAGTGTTTTTCCTCAGACTGTTCCAAAAGCATAGCTTTGTAGTTGTGGTGAAGGTCGGAATACACATTTAGCATTTTTTTAAGGTTAATTTTCATACATAATACAGGAATATAATTTGATAACAAAAATATTGCTGGTAAGTCAGATCTAAACAGTTTACTGGAGTATGTGACTCACGTGCTAATGTTTGTGCTGGTTTGATAGGGCTGAAGGCAAATAGATTAGCACTTTTTAATAATTCTGTACAGTGTCACTGTTTAGGAGCCAGTTTCTGCACTTCCAGCTAGACTGAGAGATGCGTTAAGAATGCGATTTGCCGGTCTTAGGAATGTGTTTTGTGAGGAGCAGCTGTCAAGCCCCGACAAAGCGGAGGGTTAACAACAGCAATCAGAACCCGAGTCTCCGCCGAAACCCGATCGGCCGGTCTTTATCCACTCATTCTTTTCACATTCCTTCAGCCTGCAATTCCTGGATCGCATTTGACTGTGTAATAGCCAGGGGCAGACTTTCTTAATTATGCCTATTTGAACACAATACAGTCAAATCGGACTCCCGTCTTCCCTTATTGATTCAGACTCTGCTGAGGAAAATCTCTCATTTGGACCTGCCCCGTGTCCCCAGAGCGCCATTCTGGAAGAATACCCTTACAAAGCTTCAGCCTTGCACTTTCCTCTCCAGAAAAACAGGATAATAAAGACTTCTGTTTGCCTCCATGAGGAAAACGAACCCCTTTAAACAAAGACCACGTTTGGGGAACGTTCCCAGCAGGCCGAGCATGTTCCAGATCACTCTTTCGCTCTTAGAGCTTTTTGGAGCAGACATGGGGAGGTGAGGTAATCGATCACACGGCACACTAGCCGGATAGCGGAACATATTTGCCTCCTGACTGAGTGATGCAGCATGCGAGGGGCGAGGCTCCAGGGCCGTGTGGCCGGGGTCACGGGGTCATCCACATGGCGGGGGATAATAAATCGGCAAGGGGCCCAACCCTTTCTGCAACACAAACTGTCCCACAAGCTCACGGTTTCCCCCCCAAAAAGCTCCCGCACAGCATCAATCCAACCTTGAAGTCTAGACGGGAGTGTTTTTACCTCCCCCGTCACATGATCGCTCGAGTCACGTGACCTCCCATAAACCTATGCCGCTCCCTTACTTCACACTCAAGCCAGGTGGTCGGAATCAGGCAGAATTCACACACAGAGAAAAAAGCAATCATTCCAACCAATTATCCCGATTAATCACCCCGATCCCTTTCACGCTTGTTGCCGTCACGCCCGACCAGTGGCTTGCGGAAATTTGAGTGGGTGTGGCAGCTGATCAGCTCTCCACACAGGCCGGGCCTCGCCAAGTGGCACAGACTTGGGCACCGCCTGCTGCCACTGTGCCCGGCCCCCATGTACATCTCTGATACCTGTCAGCAGATGAGCTCTTCACTCTTCACTCGTCGCTCAGGCCTTCCGCCCAGGACCACAAATAAGACACTACAACACAAGCATGCTGCATCTTATGTCACATCACACTCAGCCAAGGACAGGAACATTTTCGCCTTATACTATATATGTGTTTATGCATAATGATGGAGCTGTTTTGCCACAAAAACATTTTGCTGCCGCTGTACCGTACAATTGTACATGTGACAAATAAAAATCTTAAATCTTGAAGTTGGTGTCAGCCTCTAGCCTTTGATAAAATGTCATTCCCTTCATGCTCCTGATCTGAGATTTGAGAGCAAGTCCTCCCTTAGAGGTTATTCCAGCTGAAAAACGAGCCCCCACTCAACGCCGCGTTTTTTTGGCCGCAGAGACACCCCCCGAAACACCCGCATTATTCCCAGGTGGGATTGCATTGGCCTGGCGTGCTCTCTGGCCGAAATTCCCCACAACATTCCGGAGAGTGGAGGAAGAAAAAAAAAAATAATAATAATAATACAGAGAAAACCACTTTCTGGGGGGAAAAAATCTGACACTTGAAGGAAAAATGTACTGAAGAAATCTCCATGTGTGGCCTTTTAAAGACACAGAGGCCATTCTGATACGAAACAATACGCAGCGCAGGGCATGTTAGCACGTTAGCGCGATAGCCTCAGTCTGAGCACCAAGCAGTCAGGTTTAAAGCAACACAGACAAGCTGTCGCACGTCCTGGCGGTTTGCTGTGGAAATCCCGCCGGTTACTTACAGTGCACTGGGGGGCGCTGACGTGCGTTTGGGGCATACTGAGAGAGATTGTGAACACCTATAGTATGGGGGTAGGAGAGGAGAGCTTGCAACCCCCCCCCCCCAAAAAAAAATGTGGCCAGTGTGGTAGGGGGGTGTCTTCTTTACTAGTTAAAGACAGAAGTGTGGGGTTTGACCCCATCCCACCCCGGTGTACCTGGAAAATAAAAATAACCTAAGAGTCTAAATCATCCTCCAGCATTGGCCCATCACGCCATCTCCACGACCGGCCGCAAGCAGCATAGGAGGGGTGTGGGGCAGTAAAACGTAAACAGCATGTGGTCTCCCCTTGCCGCCTGCAGAGGGCGCTAGAGGGCTCTGGGATGGACTTCGTCGCATGGCTCATCTCTCTTAACTCCCCGGTGAGGGTGACAGGAAGCGGGGACGCGGCAGACGGGCCGTTCAGTGCGGCACAGATGGTGCCGCAATCAGCCGCCGAGCGCTACCTGGGACAGACTGGGTCTCCCTCAGGATTATCACCCGGAACCAGGAGCTTTAGGGCTGGTGGTGCTGTGCTCAGCCTGCCCTAGCACGTCTGGGGGTTCTTCTATACCATCTTACAAAGCTAGCAAACCACACTGTACATTTCCAAATGTATATAACTTGGGCACCGACCCCTTTTTATACCAAAATATGCCTCTTTAAAATCCCACAAAGAATCCCAAAAGCAATGCTTTCAAAATGTCAAAGAAACCTATCCGCTTATCCTGGTCAGGATCACAGGGAATCTGGAGCTTATCTCAAGCAGCACAGGGCACCAGGCCGTGACGCCCTGGATGGGATGTATGTCCATCACAAGGTCACGTATCCAATCATTGAGCCACCATACATGTCTACTTATTAAAAAATAAATACAAAAATGGAGGGGAAAAAAGCTCCTGGAAACATCAGTCAACATGTGTTCCAACCTCTTCGTCTTAGTCACAGTGCAAAGATTTAGGTCACCACATGGATGGAAGGATTGGAATTAAGGCAGAATGGAAGAGAATCCAGTCTCCAGCAATGGAAGCGTCCCGTTCGGAGAGGTGAATAGACAGAGCTGCTAATCCAGACTCGTTCAATTTCACCCATAGCCAGTGCCTACGTGAGTAGGGATTTGGCTCAGCCTCGCTCGTAATGGCCAATAACAGCACCAAAAAAAATGACATACAACCATGTGACCTTCAGAACAGTTTGGAAGTGATTTGGGGTGAAAAACAACAGCGGAGGCATCTCATTTCCGATTGTTTTTGTGTACATTCATCATCTGAATATTGTATTCAACATAATTAACTGTAGAGGGAAGGGTCACAATTTTATATGGATTTACTGGGATGCAAACCCACAGCCTTTGCATCAGTCAGTAACATGTTGGCTGACCCTGGGCTGTGACCACCAAGCTACGAAGAACAAGACGGGGTAGGCGAAGAGAAGATGTTTCAGTGTACCTGTACTGATATTTGCGAAAATGGCAAATAAAGCATTTATCATTTACCGCAGATCTATTCGCGGAGGTACAAGACTTTCACAAGCTGGTGTCCATGTGAAGGGAGTCACTAATGTGCGAGGGCAGAGGGGTAAGTACCTGGTAGGGGGTTACCTGGGGGCTGATGCTGGGCCCATAGCCCATCCCGGGCGAGGGCACCGACATGGAGTGAGCGCCCATGGGGGAGCTGATAACAGAGAAGGGCGGAGCCAGGCCGTTCATGGAAGAACTCAGGGTGCTGATGGGCGAGTGCAGCGACGGCCCCGACGGACCCATGGCAGGCGGGCTCAGCAGCGATGGGTGCATGGCGTGGTGAGACGTGGGCGAGCCCAGGGGGGACGGCGTCAGCTGGCCCGAGGAGTCTGTGGGGGGACCGGGGGGAGGAGTCAGGATGGAAATAATATATCCAGTAACGTGTGTTCATTTCTGTACAAGATCAGACACCTAGACACTGGAGATGAAAACACAGGATGACAGTGAACACTGTTTGACTGAACACAGAACAGCAGTAAAGACTTCGACTGAACACAGAATGGCAGTGAACACTGTATGACTCAACAGAAAAAAGGCAGTGGACACTGGTAGTGAACCCTGAATGGTAGTAAAGTATGGTGCTGATTACATTATCACAATCGACACAGGCAGTGAACACTGCAAAAAAGTGAACAACAGCACTGAACACAACATGACACTAAATTCTGTATCTGCCACAAAGTGTCACATCAGCGCACTGCCTTGACTTGCTCTTGATCTTTACTCGCCTGTCAAGCAGGCTGGTAGTTTGAATGAAATGCATCACGGGAGTGAATCACTCCGCAGAGCGGCCCTGGGTCTTGCGTGGCGAGCCACTGACAGGCCGCTGGGGCGTGGGGGGGGGGGGGAGCGGCCAAGGCCGGTCATCTGACTGGGTGCCACGCGCTCGCTGCCTCGCACCTGCTGCCTGCTGCCACTTTATCGCCCGTCACTGTCACAGACGGTATGGGGGGTGGGGGGGGGGGGGTAGACTATCAGCTCCGGACTGTTCCGGATTGTGACCAAGCAGTGTGTCTGATGCTGACAGTTACAGATCTATGCTCAGTCCACACCCCTGCAAGTGCCACTGACACTGAAATATCACCAGTTCGTGTTTGGAGATGGTGTGAAAAACATCCATCCATCCATCCATCCATCCATCCATCTATCCATTGCCAGTCTATTGAAGTTTTGCTGTCTATCTAACACTTTTTAACTAGAAAATACAATGGCTGATGTATTTAACAGCTTCTTTTCTTCTTTCTTCATTAGCCCCTCAACAAGCCACCAAATAAAGGCCCAGAGCTCAGCAGCCTGTGTGGCCCCAACACTGCCAGGCCTCTCACCCTCACGCCAAACCAAACAATTCCCACTCAGCCTGATCCCATCACCAGAGGTCCTGCGAAGAGTCCAGGAGCAGACAGAAAGGGACATGAGATGCTTTTGGGGAGGCAAAACATGTACATAAGATGGACAAAGTGACCTGCCATTTGGCCCCCGTTTCCTCATAACAGATGGGTAGAACCTTCTAGACCTCATTGTTCATGCTCATCCCTCTCTCTCTCAGGTGAAGGAGATAAACCAAAGCATTCAGCAAAGGCCTGGGGATTTGTGGTCAGCTGTGTCACTGAGGGCTACTGTAGTCACCTGACAGAGGGGCGCTGTTGGGAAGGACGGACTCATGGGGAGGCACAGGAGCGAGGGGGAGCTGCAATCTATTCTGGGGGGCCCTCCCAAACCATTCTGCCCTGACCTGCTGGGGTCCGACTTTCCAGCACTTCCACAACCTTCCCAAGCTGATTTGCTCCACCTACAGCAGTGCGTTAAGCAAACACGCCCACAGGATAAGACAGGGGTGGAAAGAGTGTGTCAGCGCTGAGGGGATTCCCCAGAAAGCAAGCCGGAGCACAGCCCTCCGCATGCAGGTTCACAAAAAAAAGAACGACAGCCAATGGAAACAAGATGGGAACTGGAGGTGGCCTATGATACCCCCCCCCCCCCCCCCCCCCCGGAAATGCTTTTTAAACAGCCACTGTGCTCCCTAATTCCTCGAGGGGGGGTGCCTTGTTTGGCTGGGGTACGAAGTTTTCAAAGAAATCTCTGTGACTCACACACACACAAAAAAACAAGAAATAAACAAGACAAACACATGGCCAACCCAGGCTCTTCCGAGATATTATAAAGTCAAATGACCCCCCCCCCCAAAAAAAAACAAAAACTGCGATATAACTGGATGGGGTTTTGGCATATCCCCTAGGGGGGTTTTCCCCACCCAGCCCCTCAGCTACATCCCTGGACCACACACACACAGCCACCCAGACCTGCCACCGCTGGGGAGTATGACTAATATCCACATTTGCCAGGAGATTGTGCTCGTTAATAAAGACCCCTCCTCCCCAATCACCCACCCTCCACCAGGATGCTACAGCTCCCCGTGTTGGGAAAACGGGGCCCCTGAAGTGCAGTGACAGCCCCCAGAGTCCCATTCCTCAGAAAGGCAAAAAACACAAACACGCATGCGGATCAACTGCATAAATGGTTCTGTTGACCAAAAAGAAAACCCGTATGGAAAAAGGCCAGAGCTGAAAATACAGAGGCAATTAGACAATTTACAGCCCGCTATGCTGGCTCCTTGGTGGCCGGGGACATTTCGGGGGAGGGGGGAGGCGGGAATCAGAGGCCAATAGTAGCTATATTCGTTCGTCAGCTTGACCCTGGACCGGGACTCTGAACTGAGACCATAAGCTGAGACCCCAGCTACGACCAGCGCCCCCTACAGTGTCTGGCATCCCTGGTGGCGTGCAAACAGCGAAATCGCGGCCATCTGGAGGTGCGCTGTCAGCATCTGAGAGGACCGGCGAGTGTCATCACAAGAGCGGTCCAAGCTGTTCAACCCCAGAGAGGGTCGTCAAGAAGTCATCAAGCTGCAATTAGCGTATGTGTAGGGATTACTCACTTCATGGTCTGGCCCGCTTGCTCTCAAACTCACTCTAACATTGTTCTCAAAGTACCAAACACTCAGTCTAACAGCGTGCTGCATACAATGGCTTTGTAATCCTGCAGGGGGAACAGTAATTAAGAAACTGAAACCATTTTTGAATAGCAGTTAAACGAAGATGTTCAAATGATGCCATATCCTTGAAATGGCATTCAATCCTACGGAACTTCAACTGTTTATGATGCAGTGATAATCTAGTTGGGGTTCTTTTAATCGTTAATCGTTTTAATCATCAATCGTTTTTATATACAACTCATTAGATTGCAGTAGAAAGAGAGAGGAGACATTAGCTTTGAATTAAAGAAAAACACAGATATCTTCAGGTAAAATCACTGCGATGAGGAGAGTCGGCTTTTTTGGGGGGGGGGATTAGGGAGGTCTGCTTTGAAAACAGTTAAAAATTCTTCCAAAGGGGAAAAGCACCCGAGTGACTTCATGGTGATTTTCGAGTGCCGCTGTACTCGTCGCTTTTGTTATATTGGGGTAAAAATGAGTCATAAAGCGAGAGCCAGACAGACGAGACAGACGGAGCATGAAAGAGTCTGTCATCGAATGTCTTACTCCACGGATCCCTTTCAGAGCACGGGCTTTGAACCCGCCCCCCCCCACTCACCCTGCCCCAACCAATCACAGCCAAACAAAGTCGGCTCCCAAGTAATTTGAGTGCAAAGCCTGCCCGTGCTGGATTTCCCCCTGCCCTCCCAGCTGAAGCCCCTCTCGCACCTGTCCTAGGCAGCCGGGGGGGGGGGGGGGGTGTAACTGCAGGGAGGGGTTACCAGGGGGTCGGGGTATCCAGTTGAGGTTTTGTGCGGCTTTGGACGGCTACATCGGGGTCTCGGTCTGAATGGTCATGCTCACGACACTGTCGTCCAATCAAGTGCTCTCTCCCGCCGCTTTCTGAACAAGATGCTTCAAAAACATTAACATTAAAATTCTACTGATGCCTAACAAGCCAGCTGACTAGCAGGCAGGTTGGTCCTATCACAAAGCCCGGAGCCCGGAGAGCTCAGTTAGGTCGAGGGTTCAGGTCCCTGTTCGGCTAATGGACCCTTTAGAGCGCTTTAGTCTGATGAAAGAGGTTTTTTTAACCTTGTTTCTCTGAAAATCCGAATGGCTGAAACATCCACATCACCATGTAGTGCATTTCATCAGCATTCACTAATCTGGGGGTGGTGTGTTGCACCATGAGCAAGGTGCTTACCCCCGCAGTTGCTCCAGGAACTAACCTTTGTGTATAGCTGCGTGATGTGTCTTCCATGTTCCACTGATGGCTCTTAAATTTGACATGATAATACAGATAGTCCTCTACACCTGGTATAACCTGTATGTTTCAGAGACCCATTCAGAGTTGTCCGTCCATCCATGCGTCCATCCATCCATGCAACCATTTATCCACCACTATCCATGCAAGCATGCATGCAAGTATCTTACAACCACCCCGCAGTTCAGGGTTGTAGGGAATAGAGTCCCCCCCTCCCATAAAATGGTCCAGTCCACTGCCAGCTCTCCATGCAGCTGTGAACAGCTCTCACATTCTCTCCATTCCACACACACATACACACATCTCCCATAAAATCCTCTGAGGCACTTAGTTGGTGTGTGTGTGTGTGTGGTAGGGGGGGGGGGTTCACGTGACTGGCGTCGAACCCGGATATGACCACTGAGAGTCTTCACATCTCTTGCCTGATGACACGTAACCTCCCAGAAGCAATGTTCATCAGCGATGCTCTGAGACCAAAAGCAGATCAATCCACAGGCTAGTTCTGCTGGAATATGGAGCTCTGATGATGAAGGTAATGAAATGAAAGAGGCCACCCCCCCCCCCCACGACCAGTGCCTAATGAAGTCCTTACATAAAGACACGTTGATTCCCGAGCATGTTTGTAGGTGGATGTCTTACTCTGAAGCCTGCAGGACTCATATCTGACTGAAACAGAAATAATTAGTCCTTTCAGGGCAGGTCTGGTTTATTTATAGACAGGAGAAGAATACCCAGAGCGCTTTCAAGCTGTCGGAATAAATTCAACACACGCAACATTAAATTTTCTCTGCTTGCATTCAATATTTGTCTGGCAGAGCAGGAGATTGGCGTGTGGATGCTAATCACCATCCAGCACGTCAAAAAGGCTGATGTAGCGAGGAGCACTTTAAAAATGGTAACAACTATTAATTGCTAATGGCAAAACCAGCACTCTGCTTGTTATTGCAACTGCCAGACAGATGGCATAGTCTGCGCACTCAGAAATGTCCTCAACTCCAACTGGCCCGTGTCAACGTTGCCGCTCAATGTGTTCACACACACACGGGGCATGCGAGCGAGAAAGGGCTCCTGGAACAGGCCGCCCGCCCACGCGGAGGAGAGGCCTGGGGGAGGCTGGGCAGGCGTCAGAACGAGCTGCTGAGGGAGACGTGGTCCGCGTGAGAGAGGAGCAGCCGGGTTTGTCTGGGATGTCGTCACATAATAAATGAATCGTTTTTTTTTTTTTTTTTAATATTGGTTTTTTATTGATTTGGGTTTATGGATCGGTAATTTCATGAATTTTGCATGATGTATTTGGGAGAGGTAACAGTAAGTCCCCACAAATAAAGACACACCTAATCTAAAGGAGGCAGGACCAAGACATCTGACCGGTTAGTCCCACCTCGTCTAGTTGCTTGGACCCACCTCCTCTACAATCTGACTGGTTATCTCTCTGAACCAATCATTTTTCATTCTGCCCTCAAAACAGTTTTGTGTAAGTAAAACTCCCATTAGCAGGAGGGGCATCCTGATGGTGGTAAATGGGGGGCTGGTGCTTCCACAGCTGGGGAGTTAACATGCGTGCCGCTGGGGTCTCCTGGTGGGACCCCCGCCTTGTCCCCACACCCACTGAAACAGGAAAGGTGCCTAATTGTTTTCACAGGCTAGTCTTGACGAGATGAGATCAGAGCCAACAGCGGAATCGCAACTGTAACCGGATCTTCTGGCAGCCAGGGTGAAAGGGGGGACCCCCTCCCCGTTCTGCTCAGAGCGTACGGCAAGTTCCATACCACTGTGACCAATCAGCTTGCACCACAGCAGCCAATCATATCGCACTGGCGAGGACCAAAACAAAACAGGTCACACGTCGCATCCCTGTGAGTTCCAGCCCTCGCACCGGGGTCCAGCCACCTCACCTCAGCACAACCTGCCACTGGAAGCGTCTCTAACAACCCCCCCTCGGTTCTTAATGCGTTTTTCCTCTTTAAAGAACCACCTGACAACACAGGAGTGTGTTACAGAGTGGGAGGCATCGTGTAATTAGACAGGGGACCAGTGGTACTCCCTCGGAAAGGCAATTACGCCTCGGAAGACGTAGACACTGGGGGGCCCAGGGCCTCATTACTCCATCAGCCGAAGCTGGTGCTAAGTCAGCATAGCGCGAGCAGACGCCCCGCAAAGAAGCTTCAAATAGCTGCACTTTCACACGGAAACCATTCTTAAAAGTGGCTGTTGGAAGTTCGGGGGGGAGCTTTTCATTTCATTTTATTGTTTTTGAAAGTGAATGTGAGAGGGGAGGGCCACACCAGTCATCCCGCGAGAGTCCATTTTGTCACGCCACCCGGCTGCTCCGGGGATCTCCCACTAAGCTCTGATAGTCGCACCGCTTATTAGATGCCTGGAGTTCCGACGAGCTCAAGAACGCCCGGCATCGCTCAAAGCGCGCGGGAAGTAATGCCGTAACCGTGGCAATAACGCCTCCTCGGCTGTTAGTGAGTCTGACACTTCGGCAGGTCGACGGGAAGGGGAGGGGGCAGGGTTTAGCGCTGTCACATATCGGGCTGAGTGACTGTTCGATGTTACCGCTTTCGAGAACAAAAGTGTCAAATAACACATAATTACAGAAAATCGGGCTTCAGCAGCTGGAATGGCTTGAACTCGACTTGAAAGCCTGGGAAACTGACATCGGCAGAAAAGTGTAATGTGTGGCAGCAATCCCACATCAGCACAACATTGCGGTTAATTAGGCTCCGCCCACTGCAACTGCCTATAACCAGAGTGATTAAACCAGTTTCAGGACACCTAAAACGTCTAGCGTTTAGCTGCGCTGTTGATACAGGGTGACGGCAGTGAGTGAACCTGATGACAGGAGTTGACTTTTGTGGCTTTACCAAAATCCCCGTATGGCAGAAAGGTACAGGGCTGTATCTGACCACGGTAATGAAGGATGTTTTGCCACAGCAATCCCATGAAAACATGATTTGAGAGGCTGATTCTGCCATATTTTACTGCAATTAATGGAAACAATGCAATTTTAAAACATGCGTGAGATTATATTTACCAGACAAATACACATAATACAGTCGTCACAGAAACAGCAACAGAATCTCATCTCAGGCACTTTCATTTAAAATCTGCAGAAGTCCACCCATCCATCTTCCATCCAGTCCGAGATCATGGGGGGCTCTGGACCCGACCCCAGGCAGTGCCTGATACGCAAGGCTGTGGGTTCTAATCCTGCCCAAGCTAAATTAGCTTGCTATTAGTTTCCTTTTTTAAGCATTGCAGCTAGACTTTATAGACCATGGACACACCAGCAAATTCCCTCCTTTGACTTGAACTTGCTACCTTCAGGCCTCCCCCCACCCACTAAGCCCCCTCCTTGCAATCTAAATGAGGCAGAGTCGAATTTCCCAAAAACACCGCAAACAACCTCAAGCACTGACAGGGAACTCCGACAGACGCTCCGTTTCTGTGCGGCCGGGGGCGGCCTGGGTGTCTGGATTCTCCACTCTGTCAAAGGGCTTCCTGTTCAATCAAGCTGGGGTAGGGGCTTCATTTTAGGGTAGAGGGGCCGCTTCACATAGAAAAACAGAAGAAAAAAAAAAACATCTGAGTTGGATGATGTCAGCCGTTCGCTGATGCAGTTAATCGTCGCTGTTATTTCTCTTTAAAAAAAAGGCTTGACCGATGCCAAAATCATTGTTTCCGTCCAGCCTGTTTCCGTGATCCCGAGGAGACAGACTATTCTGGGATGGATGGCGTCCTGGGAGCAAATGACGAACGACATCGCCGGAGTGGGACTCTTCATTCATACAACGGGACGGTCAGTGGGGGGGGGGGGGGGGGACACTGAGGGAGCCAGCCCATCCGAGACCCCCGCCCTCTCTTTCATGCGTGAGTCCGTGAGAGAGGCTGTAACGCGGCCCGTACAGAGGACAATGACAAACGGGCTGAATCAGCGTCACGCTGAACCTCCTTTTCTTTGCCTAGGGGATCCAGCAACTGGCGGAGGAGCCGCTCGAGTCAAACGGATGGATTTACTGACCACATCACAAAGCTTTGAAATCCTCCCCTGCTATGGCTGCCATTGCTTTGTTCATCGCGTGCCACAGCCCCCCGTAACGGACCACAAATGTGGGACGGCCAGGATTTTGGCCCTCTGGGCTTGGCTCATAATCCTCATACCCCTATGGAAAAAAAAGGCCGTGAGAGAAGTTAAAGGATTGGGGGGGGGTACTCGGGGGAGGCCGTGCGTCTACGTGAGGCAGTCGAAAGCTCAGAGGCGAGAGCCGAAGCCCGAGGGTGGCTCTGCGTCATGCCCGCGACATGAAGTCCAGTGCGACGGCGTGACTGATAATCATAATCGCAGGCACAGCTGTCATGGCGGGCAGCATGCCCCCCCTCCATAACGGGGGCCAAGGCCGGGAGCAAACTAGCGCTCATCTGACAGAGGATCTATCCAGATCTGAGCTGCTCATAACAGCCCGAGCAGCTTCTTGGGCTTCCGGGATGGGGAGCCAGATATGGCGCCAATGGCCGGAGAGCCCCAGCTGACCGGCCCACAACTTCCAGCTCAGTGAGCGTCAAGCCTAATGACCCGGAACCACACTGCTCCGCGGGCCCCGTCACTGGCCCACAAGGCGTCACCCTGCAGGCCGCAACGTCTCACGCAAGCCCCGGCGGCTGAAACGGTCACCAGCGGGGTACGGCCAGACCCGTCTCAGCGGTCACTGCCACGGGGCCTCAAACTGCTGCACAGAAGGTATCTGCGGGGAGAATCACAAGGCAGCATCCCTTATCCTGCGTGTTTCAGTCCCCGTGACAGCTACATGACATCCACTAGTAGAAGCTAAAATAATCCTCAGTAATGCCAATATGATTGAGTAACACTCACCATCACACACTGTGCACCGTGTTCACCAAGATGCACATTTTTGAATGGCGGGAGGGAATTCGATCACCGAACACGCAGACAAGGGAGGGATTTGAACCAGCAACCATAGAGGTGTGAGGCTACAGTGACAGACCCCGAGAGAAACCAAACTCATTCTAGAGTTAAATGAGGTTAAGCAAGACTTTCTTTACCAGTGTTTCATCGACTAATAACCTTTTACAAGGTTCTTTTTGTCTGTGTATGAGTAGGTTTTATGTGGAAAGAAAGTGGACAAGTCGACTTAAGAATGTCATTCTGATGTCAATGAATGTGTGACTGTTGCACAATGACTGTGCTGGAGGTGGGCGCTTTGCAGATTACAGCGGACGGCGTTCGGTAAGAAGGGAGTGATCACATGAAATGGAGAAAATAGATCAGAAACATCTTGAGGCACAGTCTGGGGCAACCGTCATGTGATCGCCGAAGGGAGACAGGGGCTGCGTTTACAGGAGATGGGGGGCAGCGTTAAAGGAGGAGTTGCCTCTATGGGTGGGATAAAAGTACATACAGATTTATGGCTACTGCAGAAGACCTTTCACTCTGCTTTTGAAATGATTTTTATTTGTTATTTGCACAAGTTGCGGTAATTAACAGTGCATATTTATGTATTCCATCTTCTCACATATGTAAAGGCGAGAGTGTAGCTTGGAATCTAAGTGTAGTGTCAGCAATTTATCTGGAAACCCCAGAGCCGGAGGTGGAAATTTCTGGTCCAGAAAGTAAAAATCCAGTCCAAGGTTTTGTTTCAATCAACTAATTAAGAACTCTGTGACTCTGACTATACTTAACTGGTTGGTTGAAACAAAATCACGATCTGGATTTTTACTTTCCGGTCCTGAAATGTCGGCTTCTGCCTGGAGCATTCTGGGTGATTAAGGGCCTTATTCCAAGGCTCAATGGAGATGTGAGTATTCTGTCAAGGGTGAGATTTGAACCAGCGACCTTCTGGCCGCAGGCCCCTAACCCACTAAGCCACACACTCCAACCTTTCTGAGACAGAAGAAAGGTGGGAGGGGGCCTCTCCTTTCACACAGAGACCCTCACAGCATGTATGTGGTGGGAATCGTCCCCCAGGGTATCGTGGGAGCATGTGACTCCTCCACAAACCACAGCGGACGCTCCGCACTGATAGAGGGGGAGCCGGCCGCCTGCCCAGGAATCACCGCACCCTGCAGCTGTGGTCATACATCTTATCCAACGGGGCAAATTAACATTCATCCATGTTCTCCTGGGAGCGTAATCCACCTCCCTGCCTTTCCCCTCCATTCATATTCAGCACCCGGAGTCGTCACAATCCGGGGTCTATTGGCACATCCAGTGCGGACAGGCCATCGCGGGACATGTGGGCAAACTCACCGACCGTTCACATGACCCAAATTTACAGGAATAGCCTGCGTTAGGCGTGTCTAATGTGAGAGCACAGGTGCCACAGAGATGGACCAGGTTTGTGACCTAGAATCCAAAAACCCACCACGGCACAAAGGCACCAACTGCACCACCATGCTACCTTTTTTAAAATTCACACAAAATAAAAAAAAAAACACTGGTCTCATTTTATGGGTATTTTAATTCTCATTCCCGTTTCCTGAATGCCCATGAACAATTCACCGATGGTCAGCTCAGGCACTGCTGCCAGTGGATGGGCTGTTATGATTGGCACATTGGAGCGATTCCTGAGTAACAGGTGCTTTTACTGGCTCAGAGGGATAAGCCCGTAAATTAAGTGCTGTGATTGGCTGTACATGACATAATCTCATACAATGACTTGAAATATGCTGAAATCTGGCGCACATGTGAGCGTTGAGGCGCTCCATTCATTGGCTCGGCCTGCGGATGTGGGGCTACTGAGGCTGCATACTTTGAATATACGTTCTGACGCCACCACCATGGCAACCAGCAACGGACTGCTAATTTCACTCATTTTCCGCTCACTGAGCTGACTTCAGATAAATACAGCACCTTACACAGCTCTAATGGGTTTTTTTTGTGGTAAAATCATGAGACATTTAGCTGGCTAACGTCAACATTAATTACAGACTAACAGTAAGGAAGTTATATGTGATGAAATGAACAACAAAACTGACAGCCAATAGGTAGATGAAATAGCAGTGAACAGTACAACACATAAAAGTCGCAAAAAGTGATTTGAAATGGCTTAGACATTTAAAAATGAATAAATATATGAATATATATTTATATAAATAAAAATAAATAAATAAATAAATAAATAAATGAACAAATAAATATATGCAAAACAATACTCCAAAGTGTAATTCGACCCTGAAAACATTCAATGTCAAGGTCAAAGTATGGCAAAAACTTTTTGATGTCATCAGCACTAATGAATTATTGTTCTTTAACTAACAGGCCCATGAATGCAAAATGGACTTATCTTCAGCATTTGCTGGGGACAGTATCACTGAAAACCAGGACGGCACCATGTACAAGATGTGACACCATTCCCGGTGCCCATCCCGGTACTGTTAGTTACACAGCTGAACGCCTCTACCACAAATGTGCCTTTATCTCCCTTTCTCACAGTAAGAGCCTTTTGTTTTTCGCCATGTTCCTGCCCAGCAAACATAAATTTCACAAAAGGAGAAAGCCCCCCCCCCCAATAAAGCTTTTCCTCCGTGGCCCCTCGTCCAGTTCCCAGTGACTCTCACAGACCCACCAGGCTGCTCTCCATTTACTCACCCCGTCATCAAAGTACAAAGCTAGGGTCAGCCATCAGTGGGACAATCGGCTGCCTTAAAGGAACAACACTGAAGTGCAACAAAATCGTCGAAAGCAGCTCATACAGAAAATAACGAATAATCAACGCTGTGTCTTACTTAAGGCTACTGAGGCATCACTCTTTCCTCTGTGACTCCAAACTGACTTCCTGAAACCTTCCTTACAGATCATCCGAGGTGCGTAAACATCAACGGCACTTCTCCGCAGTGTTCTGGAACGTTCCCCGAACCAGCAGAATTACGGCTGTCACGGTGAGTCCTTTGGCGTAGGTCAGAGGCTGCTGGCCTCAGGTAGCATGGCGCTTAATGGGTTGGCAAGTTGTCAAACTCTGAAGACTGTGGTGTGACATCCATGTGAGAGCCACAGGGATCTAGAACAAACTGGAATCTCACCTTCTACAGTAAAATATCCAACCCTACAAACAAGCAAAAATTGTAAGAGGCTTCAGTAAAGTCAAAAACATTGACTGAGCAAAGACATCGCTAACGGCTAGCAAGCAAAGACCAGCAATCACCCCTAACATTGAACTCCACTTGCCCTTGACCTAATAGCCAAGGGTTATAGGGAGCTCAACAGGCTTGTGGCTGTGGGATTCGCATCATACAGTGCCCAGAACGGAATCCCCTCTCGGTCAGTCACTGGAACCTGCATGATAAGAGCCGGGAAGCTCGCCGGCCTCCCACCCACACCGAACAAGATTAACACACCAATTAGCCTGAAGACTGCTGGCCCCCCCTACTATTTCCCACACAAATACATTCGGACAGACCGGTCTGGATTGATAAACTCTCCTTCCGAGGTTGTTGTCCCATCTATTTTGAATAGGTACCAAGCAAAACACTCCATAGTGTTTGCTACACGGCTTCATGTCAAAGGGACACACAAAAGACTCAGTTATGGTCGGAATGGAGAGGACTGGGTCTGATCTGGAGTAAATCAGCTTCTGGGGTATTTTGTCGGGGCATCCAGAGTTTAATCACCCATAACCGCAATTAAGGTCGTGCGAGTCTGATTCATAAAACACAAAAAAGCAGGCGAACTCCGAATTCCAGTAAAGCCAGTAAAACAGGAGGCCGATCTATTTTCGTATCGGCTGTAATGGCAGGGTTTGTGTCTGCAGGCAACTGGAATGCCGTGCCACATCTCCCAGGAACCGCAGAGAATCGCAACATGCAAACTCAATTCTGGGGGCTGCAGTTTTTGCGACACAGCCTTCAAGGCAGCGTGTGACAGATATTGGCACGAATCCTGGTGGGGGGAGGAGCAGGATGTATCTCCATCTCCTCTTCAGAAATGTTGGAATCTCTTCTCCACCCCCCCCAGTGTCACTAACGGCCAATAATCCCAGAAGCGCCCATGCATGTTGCGGCAGGGATGGCCTTGTCCTGCTGTTGCCTTGATGGGATTAAATGCAAGCATGCATAGGTGATACAGAAAGGCACCTGCCCCGGCCCCACCCTCACCCAAACAAAGCGCCTCATGGGAATGGATCGAGGTTCGAAAAAAGAGATTCCTGCAGGTTATGCATCAACTGCTAGCCCAGAGGGTCAGGGGCTAAGTTCAGAGGGCCTCGGACCTTCTGCAGAAGTCGAGATGAAACCAGGATGCTGACCACCTCCTCAAAGAATGCAATGCCGGCGACGATGGATAGGGCTGAGGCGAAGCCGGCACACAGGGGGTGATGGCTTCGGCAATTTGCACGGGTGAAGAAGAAATCACGCAGTGTTAGCTGAGGAACCGGCAGGTCTTGTAGAGACTGCTGCCTTGGGCTGAGGATGGAATTAACGTGACATGTTGACCCAGGTGCTAATGAGTCATTTTGCACCCTCGAGAGCCTGCAGCATTTTAAGCAGGATAATGAGCGGAGGGCAAAAAATGCAAACTACAAAATCGCAACTGTTATTCGAGCAATTAGTGTGTTTTGACACCTGCAAATGCGGCTCTCGGGGGAATAAAGTTACTGCAGCATTCTGGTGGGCTGTAGGAGACGTCTACCAGTTCTCTTGGATTCTTTTCCAAGCTCTGGATTATGGACTCATCAAAACCACAAGGCGAAACATAAACAGGAACGACAGAACAAGCCAGAATCTGTACTGGGAAAATTAGGACCGCAGCTATGGTATCGTGCTGACGTTCTCCACCAAATGACTGATGCATGGCTGGGGTCAAAGGGGAGCAACAGGTCAGAGAATGAGAACCTTCCTGGGGGGACTGCAGGGGAGGCTTGATTCATGACTGAGAACCTCACTGTGCCATCTCTCCTCTCCTTGAAATGCCTAAGAAATCAAATTACATCAGGGCAATTCATCATGGCCTATCCCTTCTCTCCTATTATCAGAAAGCTTATTGGCCATTCAACTCATGAGCTGCACAGCGCGCTACATAAACACAAACTGCTGGGAGCAAAGGTTAATGTGTTTCAAACTGGTGTGCAGTCATTTCATCTGCATGACAGCATCTGAAGCCTGAATTCACCCCCACCCCCGACCTGTGTCAGCTCCTTAGTAAACAGTAACTGTGCAACAAAGGTTAAGCGTCAAATACCTGAATCGTGAAGCTGTTGCAGAAAATCTTGGTTCTGCATATCCAGTTAAGCCATCAAGCCTTCATAAAAACCTATTCAGCTTATTCTGCGATTTTCATGCTTCTTTCCTTGCGGAAATAAAAATGATGGCTACAAAACTTGCGAGAAGCATAAACAGACAGAAAATATGTGTGGGAAAAGTGATTACAGACAAATCTGACAGATTGAGTCTTTTTTTTGGAGGAAGTAGAAAAAAATTGCCATTTTTCTCCTGGTGTGCACCTGGACTACACTGGAAAATGAAGATTGGGTCAATGGGAAAATCCTTCCCCTTCCCAGTTTAAATCTCACTTTTCTTGACACAAACAGGAAGTCCGTCGTCCCCAGCTTCCTGTGGAATGTTGCTCAGGTGACTGGGCTTCCAGATGGAAAAAGGTGCTGTTGTTTTAGAAAAGGCAAAACGCAACCGGTCCCAAACACCGGACACCCAGCACCACTGGGGGGCGCAATTTATGGACGTGATTTTCAGCAACACGCTGCAGATC
>JAODLC010000123.1:4238161-4262801 GCA_026781145.1 Hippopotamyrus pictus | reverse complement strand
CAAAACCCCCCCCCCCCCCCCCCCCCCAGGCAGGTCACATGGCGCGTGTCCTCAAAGCCCGCGCCCTCCCAGCAGGCCTGAATCTCACGCGGCGGATGTAATCTGTTTAAAGCCAGGCCCAATTACACAGAGCAAACATTACGTTATTTTAAGAGGTTGCGGGGCTTTCGCAAAAGGCCTCGGCTACAACGAAAGCCATTTTTAAACACCCGTTTTTTCCACGATAATGACCTAATGCGCCACATGCATGGAATGTTACGCAACACCCCTCAGGGAAATCGTTCTGAATATGAACCAACTGGCCATGACTTTAAAACAGATTTCACTTAACCGTCTGCAGAATTTATATTGTATGTCTGATATTTCAAAATAACTTTTATATAATTCAATATTTGTGGTGATGATGACTATTATTATTATTATTTTATATTATTATTATTGCTCAAGCATCTGGATTCCGTCTCTAGCTGGAACCCAACACGGTATTCCACTCAACGTG
This sequence comes from Hippopotamyrus pictus, assembly GCA_026781145.1. Taxonomy (NCBI): domain Eukaryota; kingdom Metazoa; phylum Chordata; class Actinopteri; order Osteoglossiformes; family Mormyridae; genus Hippopotamyrus; species Hippopotamyrus pictus. The sequence goes on along the minus strand of JAODLC010000123.1, from coordinate 4,262,302 downwards.
TCGTAAAACCCAGCGCACGCGAGCGAATAACGAGAGCCGTAATCGTGAGCAAGAGGAGGGAGGCTGTGTTTGGGACATGGGGTGGCTGGCACGTGCTCTTTCTCCCCTCTATCAAATCTGACACCATCTGTCTCACAAGGAAACGAAACAGACCAGTGAGCGAATAAGAGAGAGAGAGAGAGAGAGAGTGAGTGCATCGCCAAAACTGTATCTGCTGACAGCGAGGGCCACTGTTCTGAAAAAAAAAAGCAGCAAAGAAAAAAAACACGTTAAGGTCTGCCCCGCGTAACAGGACGGCCCACTGCGCGTGGGTCACCAGTGAGCCCATTTTGAGCATGGATGGGGGGGAGGAGGGGTGCACTTTTACTGACCGAACATACAAGGGCACATTCGCTGAGGAGGATGAAGGTCAGATAGCTATTTACGGTCTTCCTCACAGGCCTGACCACGCAAGGCCTCTGCTCTCCACGCGCCCGTGTGCCCTTTGCCGCGGAGCTGCAACAACTACCTAGTGGGCAGGGGGGCTGGACAAAATATTCAAGCCTGTGCTGCACACCATCTTTCATTTATTCAAATAAATGTTCTATTACTGTGTTATTAATATGCAGCGTGAGACACGGGGCCAGGGAGGAACCAGCCGAAAGAATTCCCAGACGGGCTCCACTCTGGTCATGTGACTCTCCTTTTTCGCTTTACCGGTCTTTAATTTTTCTTGGGGGGGGGTCCCGTCTCTTTGAAAATGCTACCACAGACCACAGGAAACAGGTAAGGGTGCGGTGGGAGGGAGCACGGCGTAGGGGGTGCAGGAATCTCGGCCTGGTTTCATAAATTGAGTTCTTAAGCAAAAACTTTTGCATAACTTTAGCACGTTCTGCGGGTTCCGGATCCGGGCCCAGACACACGCGCCCCTGTAAATCTTAACCGTAAATCACTCCAGAGATGACACACGAGCATCAGTACGGGTACGCCAGCCTGCTGTCTGCTATCAGCCCTGCCATCATTCTACCCCCTCTAGGTTTTAGTGTGAGGGATCTCGACTCTCATTATGAAACCGACTGTTACTTGGGCAAGAAAAGTCTGAATAACACCGGGCCCTTCAGTCAGCGAGCGTTCCACCGCAGTTCAGCTAATTCTGTCCAAGTTCGGGTAATCCTATGGTTGAAACAAAGCAGAAGTAAAAATCCCGTAAGTGCCACAGAGCACCTGCCGCCTTGTCAGGAAAACTGCACTTGTGAGAAAACATCCCAGGAAAAAACACTCCAACCTTCAGTTTCCAGCTACATACATCTACCAGGAGGACAAAGAAAAAGCCCAGCGTTATTTCTTGCAGTGTTTCCTGCAGTGTTTCCTGCAGTGTAATCTCCGTGGTGAGCTTCAGCTGGAGAAGCTGGAGCTAGTCTCTAATACCAAGACAGCAGAACAAACTCTCCCGTATCGCTAGCCCGAGTTGGGAGCCAGAGACCGACATACCGAAACAAACATGACTGTTTTACTGGTGTGCCGGCTACAAAATGGGATTTCTGGTAATGTGAGCGCAGGATTTCAAAGAGCTATGTATGCAATGTGGCCCCTGGGGGGGAATGTAAGTTGTCTTTGAATCGCTGCATCCCTTTAGGGTCCATCCCTGTCTGACGTGCAAGTCCACCGCATGCTCGCAGCTGGAGACGGCCCGGCGTGTAATTAGTCCATCTCTCGCTGTGCTGGTGCCTGCGGCCAAACTGGCCTCCATTGTGCGGAAGAACTTGGCGTGCAGGTATGGGATGGGGGATGGCACTGACTGTACTGAGATGTGTGTGTGTGGGGGGGGGGGTTCAGGGAGACAACAGCATGCATGGGGGTCCTTTTCCCTTTTCTTGAGAGCAATACTATAAAGTGGTCCCTTTCAGAAGACAAGATGACGCATTCAAGGTAGGAGGGAGGCAGACGTACTATCTTGGGGGGACAACAGGGGGGCTCAAGAGAGACCCCAGTTGAGAGAGGTTGCATGTCATGGGGGTTTGGATGAAGTAATTTTGTTCTGGGCCCGGGAATTATGCACGGTGGCCCTTGGGCGGGAGAAGGTGAACAAGAGAGAGCGTGGTAACAAGGCTGAAGTGTAAAAATGGACGGACGTGTGGGAAATGGGTTCTGCTCGTGCCGCGGTACGACACTGCGTCCCTGTGGCAACAAAAATCACTCTCTGGAACAGCGTGGGGCTTCGAGACGCCAACAGCTGATAAAGAAATTCAATTTGTGCAATTAGACTCCGGGCCGCCCGCGAACGGCTTCATCTCCATGGGTCGGGACATGAATGTCTCTGGTGTCCCGTGTTCAGCTAAGGACGCCTCCGTTAATGAGTCACGTGGATCAATTACTGCCTCAGCGCTGGTTCTAACAAAGTAAAGGAGTAATCGAGCACTAATTGTGTGAAATCACATCAAAAAACATATTCATCCCGTTTTATTAAAAGGCTGTAATCAGAATCACCACACTCTAATCGTGCATTATAATTATAACACAGTTTATCTTGTCCGTCTTTATATAGGGACTACTTATAATGATATTTTATTGGGTGTTCTTCGGTCAGGCTTGGTAATACTTCACTAATTAAGTTAGTGTCTCTTGTCAGTGGTGTTCTTAAGATATTGTACTGTACTAACTTAAAATACTGTACTATACTAACTTAATACTGTACTGTACTTACTAAAGATACTGTACTACACTAACTAAAGATACTGTACTACACTAACTTAAGATACTGTAGTAGCCTTCCAGACAAACCTGCTGAGCCCCAAAGGAGGGCAAAGTTTGGACGATTTCCCTAAAAAAATCTGGAACATAACTGGATTGGTCTGGGTTTGCTCAACATTTTTAGCCGCCCCCCCCTGCCTATGAACACAGGAGCCCCTAACCTGCTGTCCTCTAAAACTGCTTGCCAGCCCTCTCCACCTCACCCTCTGTCCAGCCCCGATTCTGCCGGGGACCCCGTGTCTCATGCGACGCCCCGGCCCACCCCCGGCTGGGGAACAGAGGAGGGCATAAGACCTGGACGATGGCCCGATTTTACAGGACAGGGGTGCCGCTCATTGTCACACCAAAAACAGGACTCCAGGACTGGGGAATCCTCACCCGAGTGAAAAAAAGTCATTCCTTCATTACAGATAACAAAACTGTCAATATGCTTCCCAGGTAGCTCAATAACAGCGTCAGACGCACCTCCAATAAATTTTTAAATTTCCTTATTCTGTTCAATTCAGCGACAGCTCAATGAAGTCGTGATGTACACTGGAAGAAATAAGTTCAAACTCATCTTGCCACGATGATTTAAATGCTTAAAATGTGACATTGTATCGGGCTAGTAAAGAAAAACAGCCAGAGTGTGAAATATTCATAAAAACAACCCTGAAGTTATGATGGGCTGTTCTTGTTTGGAATGAAGACTCTGCCAGATTAAAAGAACATAAAATCCCCTTTTCTGCCTTTTAAGCAATTTACGTGCAAATTTTCTGTGTGCCTGCTAAATGGGACGGCTTCCGTCTTCAGTGCAGTCGGCAGAACTGATGATTCGGACGAAAAGGCGAGGTCCGTCAAGGTCTGGACACGCACAAATTTCTTTTAAGCAAACGAAAGGGGTCAGCAGAGCGGTTTTGTGTCTGTGCCTTCGATAGCCGTCTGTGAGCATCTGCCCCTCACGTAAACAGTAAGAAAAAAGCTTAATTGGAAGCAGCTGTATTAATTGGATTTCTGTTGTGTTTATTCTGGTTTTCTCCCTTTTAATTTCATGTGACGCCCTCTGATTACCTCCTCAGAATTGGCTCTTTCAGTCCCAGTTATATCTGTCTGGTCACCTGGTAAACGTTTTGTTTACCGATGGGTTTGCCTTCAGTTAGTGGTTATTCCCGTTTTAGGGAAAAATTCTAGTTAAATGTAGGTGTCTTAAAATTAAGGCAATTTTTAACATGGTTTCTCAGTTGTATTTGTAAAGTTTTTGTTTGTTAGTTTAAGAAATGTTTGCCAGGAACATGCTAATAGATTATGCCTCATCCATCAATCCATCCTGTTCCTTGTGCTTATATAACAGAGTCTGGAGCCTCTCTGGATGCCCAAGTTAATAATGACATCAATCAGGCATTAATGTATAAAGGAGGGAATAGCCTTTGTCTCTGGTGATAAGTGACTCTTCCTTCTGCATTTACAGTACAGCGCTGATCCATTGGGATCCTGGAGTTTTGGGAATGGCTGACCTCCCCTGGCAGGAAGTGCACGGAATTCAGGAAGCAGAATGTCGTTTCCCAGGTGGCTGACCACACCTCAGCGCTGTCCCTCCGTGTTTGGCTCCCTCACGGGAGTCTGGTGGGATTCACAGCCATTCCAGTAGAATTCTCTCCAAGTGTCTCCAGCTGCGTTTCCCCTGGCCTCAGCGTTGTGTCCTGGGCAAGGGGCGGTCATGCGGGGCCGGGGCCACGGGGAGGGCTACGGGCCAGACCTTCACCTGAACCCAGCCACCAGCGGATGTCTGGGGGCCGAGGGGGGGGGGGCATCTGACAACGTGGGCACAGCAGGTGCCAGGGGGGGGGGGCACGTGCACTCACCTGCCTCCTTCTGCCGCTCTTCAGGAATGGCCACATGCCACGCATTCCACTCGCAGGTTCCCGCCGTGCCGCTTCACAGGGCGGGGCCTGTTGCCGAGCAACCGTGTCACACAGGGGTTCTGGCTGCTACCCGGTTTCATGCTCATTCCCTCATTCACCAGCATTTTTCAAGGCATATCGCTGCAGCTTTATTTCCTATTTGCCGAAAAAAGACACATGCCCCCCCCCCGGCCCGATCTCCCGGGACTCCCACACCCACCAACAAACATCCCCGCCCGCCGGTGATGTCATCGAGTTTCAGCGACGAAGGGGCAGAAACCTCTGGAGTAAAATGCAAAAGAGCTGAATGGAAACGTGTCCCGATTCAGGTTTTTCACCCCCTTGCAGCCCCCCCCCCCCAGCGTAGAGAGCAGCGCTACTCCTTCATCCTGTTCCCCGGCAGAGCATTGTTCTCCGATGACTTCCCGTTCCGCGGGCTCGACAGAGAGATGCGAGGCGTAAACACAGCACGCCACAGCCCCCTACACCTACTGGCAAGCCTCTATGTTCCCTCCGCTACCCTACTGTCTTTCCCTGAGGAATGTGACTGACAGCTTCTAGACAACCCCCCCCCCCCACATTCCAGATTCTCTATCCAAAACGACTCGCAAAAGCTTTTAAAGAAACATTGTGACCCATCAACGTGAGAAGTGCAAACAAACACAGAGGCGTCGGCCTTGCCGGAACGCTTTGGGATGCGTGAGCTGGCTGGGACAGTTAGATAATTACCAACAGATACCAGCTGCTGACAGGTTCCCCAGTAACGGAACTCAACCGTCAAGATGTTTATCGATCCAGGCCAGCCGTATCGGCGTCAAAAGCTGGGCGGGAAATTGCGGCCCCACGCATCCGGGCACATTCCCGACGCCCTCAGGGGAGGGCAGCCAAGGCGAGAGAGAACGGTGTCGTTACGGGAACCGAGTCCAAGCGCTTGCGTGAAGCCGCCCTCGCATCGCCAAGCGGAGAGCGAGAGAGGGGCGAAAGTAGGTCAAGGCACACGCTGGCGATCGGATTAATCTTCTACAGCGCGTGGCTGCAGAGTGAGCGAATACTTTTGAGTTTTTGGGGGGGTGGATCAGGTCCACAACTCATTGTGCTTTTTCTTGTGATTGTTGTTCCTATTTCAACCTGGAGGTGGGAAGCAGGGGGGGGGGGGGGGCTGTATACAGCAGAATGAGAGGACAGTTTCCATACGGGTGACTAAGATCCTGCAACTGTTAGTGGCAGGTTCACAAAGAGTTTCGTGTGACAGAAAAAAAAAACAAAAAAAAAAACAAGAGCAGATCGTATCTCTCTCATCCCATAGCAGGTCTTCTGCAAGAAGCGAGACAGCAGAAACCTCAGGGAGCACGTTTCTGAGAAAGAGATCCCGGGCCGTCCGAACCGAGGAAGGGGGTCAACTGGCAGCAACCCGCCTTGGGGTTAAGAAACATGTGTGATGTGAAGATGGCTAGAAGTCTGGAGTCTTTCAGAGCAAACATACTGGTCTTTATGGGCACTTTCGCCAGAAATGAAAACCCCGCTATAGTCAAAAAAGCTCCTTCGGCACTCCAGGGGCGATCCCGGACTTAAGGGGGGGGGGGGCGTAATTCATAAGGAGGGGCCAACCTTATCATTAGCCAATGATATATTTTGAATCGGTGAGTGACCGGGAAGGGGCATGCTGGGGACCAATCAGCTTTCAGCCGGGGCCAGTGCCCCTGAGGTCCCGCCCCTGTATATGCCCCCTGCCGGGATCATCATGAGAAGATGCTGTCTTTCGTCGTCATTGAATAATAAACGTGGACACAACAGACGTGAGAGATCCAGAACCTGGGGTTGTTGAGCTGTGTGCGTGTCGTCATTTAATTGATTTCCAGTGAACGCTTACCCAGCGAGTCACAGGGGCATGGAGTCCCTCCTGAGTAATAGTAGGTCAAAGCCAGAGATCCACCCTGGGTGGGGGGGCATGGGGCAGGGCGTCACGCCATGCAGAGGTGCACAAAAGGGCTATTTAGAGCAACCGGTTCACCCAACCTACAGAACCGTGGGAGGAATCTAGAATAAAGCATCAGGCCAGACCGACAACCATGGAACTAAAGGATGTACAGGACCTGTTGGATGATCCATTGGGCTTCCCTCATATATAAACATCTGTGGGAAATATCTCCAGAGCCAAATTCTTCAGGAGTGATTAGCTATGGTGTTTAACAAACAAGTACCACGATGGCAAGGTCTTTAGGTAGAAGATATGGCACCTTGCCAACGATCGGACATGTCACAGATTAACATCAGATCACCTGAACTCACTGATTGCGATCGGTCTCTCAGGACTGTGTAAAAGTGACTAAAAAAAAAATGTTGATTTTATCTCTGTTGCTGAAGGTGCTTTTCTTAAGACCATCATTGCAGAACAAGGTGCACAGAAACAGTGCCATGAGTTAATTAAAGGCAGCTTGAATTAGCCCAGCAAGACAGAGGAGATATCAGGCACTGATTTAGAGAGACAGAATGTCACAGTTTGTTTGCTGGACATTCTCAGGCCACCTGAGTGCAACTCAAACTGGGCCAAAACCGAACAAAAAAGGGGAATGATGTGACACAGCTGGACAGTGGGCTTCTCCGCCGCCTCCATCACACACAGGGAGCTCTTTCTCTCTCCCTCCATCCCTCTCACTCCCTCTCTTCCTTTCTCTCTCCCTCCATCCCTCTCTCTCAATCCCTTTTTCCTCTCTCCTTTCTCACCTTCTCTCACTCCCTATCTTCCTCTCTCCTCTTCAATCCCTCGCTCTCTCTCTCCCTTACTCCCTTTCTTCCTCTACCTGATTTACCCCCATGTCTGCCTGATTTACCCCCATACCTATCTGATTTACCTCAAATCTGCCTGATTTATCCCCATGTCTGCCTGATTTACCCCCTTTATCTACCTTATTTATCCCCATGTCTGCCTGATTTACCCCCATATCTACCTGATTTACCCCTATATCTACCTTATTTATCCCCATGTCTGCCTGATTTACCCCCATATCTACCAGATTTATCCCCATGTCTGCCTGATTTACCCCCATATCTACCTGATTTACCCCCATATTTACCTGATTTATCCCCATGTCTGCCTGATTTACCCCCATATCTACCTGATTTACCCCCATATTTACCTGATTTACCCCCATATCTGCCTGATTGAGCCCAATGTCAGCCCGATGTACCCCCATATCTACCTGTTTTACCCCCATATCTACCTGATTTACCATGGCTGCAGTGTGTCTCGTTCTTCACAGGAACTCTGATGGTATCAGGCGCTAACAGCACGAGGGCATTTGTAAGGAGCAGGATGAGGCTGCAACACAAGGCCCACGATGCGCGGCTCCGCAGCCACCCCCCACACCCCCCACCAAAGCCAGCTGTCCGATCAGCCAGGCAGAAGAATACAGGCCATCTGCAGAGTGACATGGTGAAAACAGGCCACGCCTAGACACAGGACGCGCATGGATTCGCCCCCCCGCCAGGCCCCTCTGACGCAGCCGCACCCGACAAAGCGGTCGGATTTGCTTAAATCCTTTAAACGCGTGCAGCGTGAAGGAGTCCAGCAACCATACTGGGCTGTTAAGGCCTCTGGCAGCACTGGGCCGCTTCAAACACGGCGATCAGAACTCCTGACTTGTGCGTTTCCACTGCCCACGCGTACATTTGTGCAGAGGATCATGAATGGAGACAGCGACACGCGCTCCGAACTGCTGTCTTGGTGGACTATACCACCTTCGGAACCTGGGGGGGTGAGGAGTATATTTGCCTTTGTGCAAACTGAACTAGTGCTGAGTGGCCCACAGTCTTTGATAGAGGAAAGTAAACCGTGTGTATCGGTTCCAAATTTCAAGGGTCGCACCCACCCCACCCAAAAGTGGGTCATGCCAAGTTGAAGGTGAGCCCAAACTGAAAATGACAGAAGTCTTCAGCAACGTAGATGGCATGTTGTGACTGTTCATCATGGGGTTGAAGAGGTCTGTCTCACAGGCCTCAATTTCACTGATGGGGGGGTTCCCTTGGTACATTGTGGTGACTGGAGGGGAGACGACCCCTGCTCTACTGCAGCCAGGGAATGACATCATCAATCTTGATGCTGAACTGAAGCAATGACAAAACTGGACTGGAAAAAATCACTTCAATAAATGTACATTAGCACACTTGGGCACTGGATACCCACAATGCCCCACAGCACAGGATAAGTGGCTGGACTATGATTGGATGGATGGATCCCCATATTAAACATCTCCCTTTCCTGATGCGTGCACAGTTCTCTCTCTTCAATAGTCGATTGCAAAGTCGAAGCCCATTTGCGATTTCCTCCCTATCAGAGAAGGCCCTGTCCTCATTAAAGACTCTCCGGACGGAATTGACATTAAACACGCGTCCGTGTGAGCAGCCGCTCCATCTCCCCGCAGCTGCCTGCCATCACTCAGATACGCCCCGCTTCCGCCGAAGGCAGATCTTCCCTCGAAGGGGGTTTAATTAGCAAAACTTCACTGGTGGGCGGAGGCGGTAGTTGGGTGGATGTGATGGCGGGGCTCATTTGGGTCATAGTAAAGCCTGGAATGTCCCCCCCCCTCCACTCAAAGAACCACAGCAGAGGGGAAAGTGTAAAGGACCAAGAAGAGAAAGCAACCAAATTCCACCAGACGGTTGCGAGACAGTTGCTCGCTGCTCCAGATGTGCCACCGCCAATGCAGGATCTCCTCTCTCCACAGCCCCCCCCCCTGCTCCCCCCACACCCTTCATTTGTTTTACTCAGTCTCATGCCATTGACTGCTCCCACTCTCCAATAGCACCAATGTGAAAGTTTAACAGCCCCCACCCCCCGGTCCCCCAGAATCTTTCAGATCCTGTCATAAATGCCCAGAGCTTCCTCGTGATGCTACAGAAAGAATGTCTGCATGAAAGCAGGGCAGACAGAAAAGGGGACATTATCTGAGTGCTTTGCCTTTCCTTTGTTACTGTGACAATGTAGCAGAGTAAATGACTTTTGTATATTTTTGATTCTAAGTTGCACTGTACAGGACAGTACAGAAAGGTGTGGATCCACGCATGTAAATCTAAGGTGACTTTATCTATCCTGTTAAAATGCTGTGTTTACACTGCAGTAATAACGGCAGGTCTATCCTACACCTTCACAGCCACTTCCCTTTTTCTCTTTCCTGGGCTGACATCAGAAGATGCCTCCGTTCATCCCCACAGGCGGATATGCAGAGCGGAACCCAAACAGCCTGAATTGCCCAAAACCAGTCATCCTCCGCTTGCACCCTTTCATGTTATTGAGGCCCGAGCTTGTGTTACTGCATTTTAACTCATACGGAAGGCACGCCCCCCCCCCCGCCCCAAACGAACGCACCACAACCTGCCGATGTGACACTTGAACCTGTCAGCGCAGTTCCTGGGGCCGTGGAATGTGCGGGGTGACGACGCAGACACCACCACAGGCTGCCCCGCTGCTCAGACTATTATCATCTGGGTAACAGCACCACACAGACATGTTGAAATGCTTCTGACACTCCCCCCCCCCCACCCCCCACCAGTGCCTCAATAAAAAGACAAGTCTGACGACTTGGTGACTGTGTGGAACAAGGACAGGAAACAGGAAGTGCCTGGATTGCCCCCCATCACAAGGCCTCGGCTCTCAGAACTTTGACTTGGGCCCTGAAAATGCCTATCGATTTGGGGACAAACGAAGAAGATGCCTGATTGGCCCACTGCTGAAGAAGACGCCTGATTGGCCCGCTGCAGATTTCCACAAGCTTGAGCTGTACCTCCAAATCCCCTGCCAGAAGAAGGGGACAACGCTTCCCCTAATACAGGGTGGCTTCTCTCTGCCAACAGCCGCAGAAGCAATGAGGTATGGGGCACCTAATCATCTCAGAGCCAAGGAGGCTGGTGGGCATCTGCAAATATGCCCCCAAGACCTAAACTTATGGAGTGAGACCTGAGCCAATTAGAGACAAGAGCCAATCGAAGACCCCTGTGTCATGGTGTTTAAAGGTGTAGTTGTAACTATGTAATGCTTAATACGCAGTGCTGGGGTTACCGTAAAAATAACAACGTGAAATTAACAACCAGCAAAAATTTAGTTCAAAAATTCAGTTGTTTTCAAATAACCAACACCATCTAAAGCAGGGGGCTCCAACCGCTAGTCCGTGTCAGGATTCCACTGCACCCAGGAACATTGGGGGTTTGGGGAGGGGCGGGTCAATTTCCAAAAATGAACTATATTTTTTACAACCGTATTCTGAAATAAATTGACATGGTTAAACTTATTAAATGGGTCCCGCTGCTCTCCCCCCACCCCCCCCCCAGTTAGCAGACAAGCATTGATGTGGGTGATACTTTCCTATTAATCATGTGAAATCATGTGTAACCCTCCAGTTCGCATGCCAGTCTGCGGTTGTCAAAAGTTTGGGAAACCCCGACTCTACACCCGTGAGTATCAGGGTCAGGTTTTATTCGTTCTTTTTCTCCCTCCAGTTAACATTGTTTCCTTTTGGTTGAGGGGGGTTAGGGGTGGGGCTGACTGGCAGGTAAAGTCTTGTCGGCAAACCTCAGCCGCCCAGAATCCACGCAGAAGCCGTGACGAGACGGACACACGCCGCTTCAGCCCTTGAATGGAGGGGGACGCAGGCAGCGGGCGAAGCGGCATTGGGCCGAACGGAGGTGGCGTTTGTGGGAGCGGGGGACTCGGCACACGCAATAAATCACTGCCAGCTCGCTGCTCAGTGACAGTAAAAACAAAAGGCATCTCTCCCACCAAACAATCCCGGCACTTTGCAAACTCATCGGACGAGTTTGGACTGAGCTCACAAAGACTGAGAGAAAAACAGACACCTTACCACTCAAAAAGTCCCCATTCAGAAAAAAATGCATTTTCCACCAGACCTTAAAAAAGTATATAATACTCAGACTTCTTGTTTCTGTAACAGATCTGGACTCACCTGGAATGCGAGAAATTTACCATAGAAGAGAAAGGAATTTTAAGTCTCAGAAAGGATACACATGGACAGTAGAACAGACTGTTTCATGAAAGGCTGTTTAGCACATGGTTTCATAACCTTCAGTGTACAGAACACAAAGTTCCAGTTTTGAAAAGTAGCTGCAGAATGACCTGTCCAGGACAGTTAGTGTGCAGGTAACTGACCTGCTGTCGAGGACAGTTAAGATGTCACACACAGTCTATACAGGCAGCTGTTACGCAGGCAGGTAGCCGTGAGGCAGGGGATCAGCAAAGCAGCGGAATGCACAGCATTATACTGTGTATGAGTCGCAAAGGCCGGCTGTTCCAGACCCCGAGAAGACTCTAAAATTAATGACGGCCACTGCAAGTTCGTGAGCCACAGGATCAGGGGATTTTAAAAAGAACCAGTAACTCTGAGACTGGAGGGGGACAGAGCTACATTAAAAAGCAGGTGCTAACAACAAAGCAATAAATTATGAGGTAGAGACCATAGCTACAGGATTAGGCATGTTTGCTGCACTATTGTGTGCACTACTGTGCTGCCCTGCATCCTGCATCCTGCACCGCCACATGCATGCATATCAGAGGTGTTTTTCACTCGGGGGTGACCGTGACGGACCTTGCAAAGTGACCCATGTGACGAGTTTGTCGATACTGTCGGGGGAAGTAGTTGACTCGATGGTGGGGAGATTGGGCAGGCTGTTTCATGCACACCCTGGGCTCACTGCAACCGCTGGGGGGTCCTCGAGAGCAGTGGGAGAACTTTATTGATCCCGAAGGAAAGTACTACTGCTATTTTCTGGGACCCCCCCCCCCCCCAGCAGTTGCAGTGAGCCCGAGGTGTGCGTGAAGCAGCCTGCCCAGTCTCCCCACCACAAGACCATAGCTAACATCATCAATGCCATGAAAAGACAGTGGTCTGCAGAGAGTGGTCTGCACTACAGTTATAGAGTCATAAAGACCTGCCTTTGTTTTGGGGACACCGGAGCCCGTCATTCCTCACAATGAATAAGACCAGCCTTTGTTTGCTTAAAGCTACATTTGATCCAAACAGGATTATTTATTGTCAGATGAACTGGACTATCCATAAATAGAAAGACTTGTGGTCCGTGAATATCAAGTATAGTCGATGGGCCACAAGCGTAAATAATCACGGAAAGTCGTAACCTGAGACCATGCCGGCCCGCGGAGCGTGGCACAGCCGTGTGCAGAATCCCACATCACGCCCGTCCTTGGCAGCGTGTTCCGCAGCACGGGGAATAAAAAAAGATGGGGCCCAGCAAACACAGCGCCCGTGAAATATAATTCGCGGGGCTGGGAGGGCGAGGGGGGCAATCCGAACCCCGCGTTGGCTGCGATTTACGCAGAAAGATCGGGTCGAATCTCATCAGAGGGCTTCCCCACTTCAAAGGGCCAGGCTGTGAAGGTACGCCCTGCACCCTGAACAGCATGCATAATGGCATGCATACAGACCCAGTGCCAGCTACAGCCTGGGAAAAAAAAGAAAGAAAAAAAAACGCTTGGAATTTCATTCACTTGATGACATCACAGTTGCACTCCAGAACATGCCCTTAATTCTGAAATAACTCAATTCACTTAAATAAAGGTAAACTGAGTATTTAAGAAAAAATGGTCAGTTAAAATAATTACATGCAATATTGTCCAACCTTCCAGTACATCTGCCAGGCCTGCAGATTGCACTGCATTCAAGCAGAGGGGCTTAGTGCAACTTTATTCAAAGACACTGCAACATCGAACCAACAGGGCGACATTGCGATAATCCAAGCAAGTGCACATATTTGATAGAGCACCTCCGCAGAATCGGGGCTAACAGCTGTCAGGATCACGTCCGACTCTCGGCGGCCCTCACGGCTGTGTTTGCAGCCTCGACTCTGCCCGTCTCTTCCGTGCCAATGGGGATTGGGGTCGGCACGGTGACCACATCTGATTTGGAGAGGTGCAAAAAGCAGCGCCGTCACTTTAAGCCATTAATGTTGTGTATAAACCCTCTCCAATAAAAATGACAGCTGTGGACATTCACAAAGGGGCCAAACTCTACCCCGGCAACAAAAACGCCACGCTGTAAACCAGACCCCACCCCCAGCATTAGCTTTGTTCTTGATTTACTTCCAACTCCAGGCCCCCTAAATCCACCCCCTCCTCCATTTTTTCCTCCTACAATGTCAGTCTCAGGCGTTCATTAAAGACCGTGAACCAAAAGCAATTGGAGGAGAAGGGGTTCACTCCATACACTTGAACCCTCCCCCCTCCACACACACACACACACACACACACCCATCACTAAGTTTTGTTGAGTTTATCAAGAAAAGCAGAACGTGCAAGAAATACACTCAGGCTACCAGCAACAAAACAAACAGCAAAGCAGGTCCCTTTGCCTGGTACCGGGACCCCTTGTCCAAATGACCCCCCCCCACCCGAAACCGAACCATCTCTAACTTTTTGGATCTCTTCCCAGACATGTCCCCACCATGCACGAGACCTTGAGAAAAGTTGCCTTTCAGATTTCTGCACTCATCTCAAACTCAAGGTAGATGTCATACTCACTCAGCCCACAGGCTGAAAATCGTAAACTAATAGCCGAACAATATCAACTGGATTGTAAAAACATCGGCTGTTATTTTGGGGTCTATGTCCTTTTGTCCTCTAGGGCACCATTCTCCCTCGCTGCCCCCCCCCCCCCCATGACTGAGGGCGTCACTGACTGTCTCCTGTGAACCCACTGCCCCATACGGACCCGCTGAGGGTCCAGCAAACGACCCAAAATCCAACAGCAGCACGGTGGTGGCTGCTTCCTGGCACCCTCGCTGCTCCGAGGCGAGGCTGCTAGTTTGTCGGGGGGCCGCGGTTTCGCACATCCGCCACCTTCTTGTATCCCCTACTCGCTTCTTCCTGTTTAGACGCACCCCTCGTGCCAGCCACCAGCTCTGCGGGCGCAGAGTTCACCGCACAAGGACCTGCACATTTGGGGTCGGGGGCACGCAAAGGCTGCAGCATTCTGTCCGCAACCCTGCCACTGCAGGGAAGCATGCTCTCAGATGCGTATTTCTGCTCCGGTGTGCACAGGACTAACTACAGGCACACCTTATCCCTCTATCGTCCGCCAAACCCCAAACCCCGAATCCCACCATGTCCGCCTCTGGAGGGAAGCAATTCAGCTCTGGTAATGAAGAGCTTACAGACAGATGCTCTCCGGTTTGAAGGGGCACACATTATCTTAAGGGGGGCCATTCAGGCTTGTGTGCATGCGCTCAGGTGTGCATCAAACCACGTGTGAATCGTAAGGTCATGTTTATACACGGCACATCTCCTGAGTCTTCATAATCAACATACACTGTGAATTTGACATTTTGTATATGAAAACAGGCAAATCAAACACACAGGACTTAAAATGCACTGGACAGATGGATGGATGGGTGGATGGTTGGATGGAAATAATAGTATTGACATACACATTACATAGCACATATAAATAACAGAATGCAATGCCGAGGGTATAAATCACGTATTTAAAAGCAAATATGAACTACTCTACATTGCGGCCGGTAAACATACATGTGTCTTAAACGTGCCACGAAATTTAAGGTAAGTGCAAGAAATTTAAATAGCAACGCGCTCAGTCTGACATAGATTTATCTCGATAAAAACTGCGATCTCCGTCGCCGCTTTTGATCAAATGCTTTTAACTTGCACAATATCCCGAGTCCCGCCGCAAAAAATACGTGCAATCTGCACGTTTCCATTCTCTGATTTAACCCATAACAAAAAGTCCATCCCCTCCTCTGTAGACCTTGACGAAGTTGCGGACGTGCCGCACAATCAAAGGCAGTTAAGTGGCATGATCTTCACGCCTCGCACACGGACGATTTCGCTTTTTTTTACACCTTCTGCCCCGGGAAGTGACAGCCCTGCAACATCAGCGCTGTTTACAAACAGGGATGCTTCGCTTGGTTTCCCATCTCGGCCGACTTCAGCGATGAACTTCAAAGTGTTCAAGTGCAAGGGACAGCCGGGTCGCCCATGCGACTCACCGGACCGAAAAGACTTCCTGGGGCTGCCGTGAAAGTGAAAACGGGTGCCCTACCTACGGGCAGTTTTTTAAAGAAAAAATAAAAATGTATTTTTAGGCTTCCGAGAAAAGCTATATTTTTGGTGATCATAAGCAGCTACCAGAACTTAGCCCACTAATGTTATGTCCACATCACTGTGTGCCGCGTTATATATAATCTAATTTGGTTACTGGCATCCGAACCATCCGAACCATACAGTCCGCGCCAATGCCAGTCAAATATAATCGTATCAAACAGATGCAGTGTATTTATGTCAACGTCAAAGCAAGCTATAAAAGGGCTTTCTTACCGCAATTACAGGAAATAATAAGACGCACGCATTTAAAGCACCACCGTAAACTGTTATTACCCACGCTGTGGGATGTACGGAAATCATTTTAAAGTTGCATTGGATAATTAGGCTAGAATAACGATACTTTCATATCCGCACCCCGCCGCTTTCGGTCAGAGAGCAAACTTTGGATTGTAATCTTGCATTAAATTTAATGTATAATTGTTTAGGCGGAAATGCATGGTAAGAAAGACCGAGAAAGTAACTGGTTGTAGTTTTTCAATGAAATGTCACTTGCAACTCAACTGACTGTCATCAAACTCTGATCGCACTGTTACAGAGATGTTGACGTGCCTCTCTTTTTGACAAGCCCATCATCTCCAAAGTTCAGCTTTTTTATTTATTTATTTTTTCAAATACTTCAGGAACCAAAATCAAACTACGGGGAGACCATTAATATTAAACTACTGATCTTTGATTAAAGGCATTCTGGTTCGTGTTAACGCAATTTTCAAACGCTGCAATAAGTGGCAAACGACAGCGGAATAGGGAAATTATATGCCGATGAAAAGCATGTAATCTTGTTGACAATTCACTGCAATCCAAACCCCCAAATAATTACAAATATAAAACGGTATACAATTAAGACGTAGCACGAAAAAAGGGAAACCGAAAAATAAACTTACCCAGTGACAAGAAAGGTTTTGTTTCCATATCTTACGGGTTAGCTCATGCCAGCCAACGCGAACGTGTTTTCTGAGTTTTCAAGATTGAAGGCGATGGTGGCTGTTGCTGACGGCACAGGAGGACGATCCTCGAGCAAAAGTGACAGCGTCAAAAAGCCGCGTCCCGTCGTGTCAAAATTCACTGAATGTAAGTAGTACTTTCCGTTCACGGGCTCCTCTTTCCCCCTCTCTCTCTTTCTCACTCCATCTACTTCGTGAACTACTGGACTGCGCTGCAAAGGGGACCCTCCCAGGGGGGACTCCCACTGCCACAAACACCCCCGCAACGACGTGCCTAAATGAAGAATGTGCGAGGGGGCTAATTAATCACACTATTAATTTGTTGTTTGGCTTGCTTTGAGTGATTTTGATCATATATATTTCTTAGGTTGTTTTTGTATGCCTGTCAGAAATGATTAAAGTTATTTCTGTAGACGTAGGAGCCGGGTAGGATCACGCGTTACTTTGTGTGTTACTGCAGTTTCTATACATTTTATATATAAACCCTTTCCTCAACTTGTATAACCGGATCACATATTTCCAGACAAGGCCATACTCTTTGTGTTCGTGTGAATGTATATGTTCATGTGGGAACACTAAAAACTCGTTAAAATTTTCCGAAAATTACGTCATGCACGATGAAACGCGCTCATCGTGGAGAATGATTCATTACTGTTTTATTGTGCGAGAGCAATACACAATTCTCCATAAATATAAAAGGGAAATCGGTATATTAAACAGAATAACTGCTAGGCAAGGAACCATTACAGAATTTAACGTAATACATGTAGAATCCTTAAATACAACCTTAAATGTCAATTATTTCCACCTATCTCCTTTCTTACGTGTTTTAAAATGTAAGTTCTAATGTCGAATACAGTGATTTACCGTCTGACAAAGCATAAGGGAGGGCCCCTCACATACTCAAAAATCCCCTGCTGCCTGAACTGGAAGAGGTGCTGCGGACGCAGTACGGTTGCAAAGTCGTTAATGTAGAAGGTGGAGAATGAGCGTTGGCATAATGTCGTGGTTATTCCTTATTTGTGTTAATGTTTAAGTACCAAGAGACAGTCTCTAACACTAATGATCGTGCATGTATTGTGAAACACCCGTGTTATATATATTTTTCTTTTTCTACTTCGGCTGGCAGGAGTGATTTGACTAATTGTTCACGTGTTTAAAGGTGAGCAGGGTCTTCGGCCGGGGTACTCAGACGTGCGGCGACCTAGATGCAATCAATGCAGGAAGATCAAGAATTACTGATGTTAAAATCCCTGATTATGGCTAATACATCCATCCATCCATCCATTTTCCAACCCGCTTCATCCTTACTGGGTCGCGGGGGGTCCGGAGCCTATCCCGGAAGCAACGGGCATGGCTAATACAAAAAAGTAAATTTACATTTAAGGAATTATCACGGAAAATTATGTAATTTTTTAACAGGGTTGTCAAGTTCATCACAATTCACTGACACAGCTCACAAAGCACAGATTTAGATGATAGCGACAATCAAATTTACTAAAGAAACTGTTAATTAAGACAATTATGATAAGTTTCACCATCTCGGGTTATAGAAAAAAACAACCTAAGACGCACATACCACTACACCCCGCTCCGAATGCCTGATTCACAAAGCTAAGCTTCGCCTCATTGTTTCAGGTGAAGTGGTTTACCCAGAATTCCGGTTTGTCCTGCCGTTCATGGGAGATGGTTTCCGTGCTGGAGCCCAAAAGGATTAGACACTAAGGCACACTGTTTTGCGTGGGGCTTGTTAACGGCCACGTTGTGACAGGGATGTCAGGATCCTCAAATTATTCTCAAATTAATCTCTATTATTCCATTATAAAGCTAAAGTTACTAACATCAAAAGCATTGTGGTAATAAATTATTTGCAAGGTAATAAAGCTGTTGCATACCTGTAAATGCATGTGCCCGTGTGTGCAGAATTGCCTCGAATTGAAAATCTCATGCCAGCTGTCCAAAGCTGGCAGCCCTGCTGAAGGCTATATACAGGACTACGCTGAAGACTGGATTGGTGAATCAATTGCCCACCCCGGTTTTAAAGATGTTTATTAAATCTGTAATTTAGCAGTTGCAGATCAGGCCCCCTGAGGGGCTGACATCCTATCCAGAGTGTCCCCTTATCTTGTGGGCCAGAGAAATAAGTGGATGGAAGTTTTGGATGGTAACCCGTTGTCATGCTGTAAACAGAAAGTAGCACCACAGTTTCTTTGCTTGGAATATTTGATGGGCTTGGTGCCGGGGGGGGGGGGGTTGGTTCCCAATCTACAGCCTCGCATTTCCAGCCCCAGGCCACGACCCAGCCGGTTCTCGGCTCCAGGTGAGGTTGATTGTCCGGGTAACGACCTCAATCCCGCCACCGATTAAGCGCAAAAACACCGGCGGTATGTCTCACTGGCCTCAGGGACCGGAATTCCCCTTGCCGGGTCTGATCCAGTTTCACTGAGCTTGGGAGTGAGCATGTCTCGCCCCCCCCCCGCCTGTCCCTTTAACCTCGCCAGACGGGATCATGGCACCCGTTTGTAACATACAAGGCCCGATAAGCTCATAAGGAGATCAAACACAGTGGGCACAACAAAACACAGGAAGAGCTTGGTTAGGGGATGAATCCAGTGAAAGAAGAAAAAAAACTGATAAACAAATTCAATGGCTGATAAGCAGTTACCGTAATTAAGCAACGGTTATTATTAGTATTATTAAGATCCAGAAAATATAAATGTGTTTCTAATTTGCAAAAGTGATAGCCTGGTAGGTGGTTGGTTATGTCGGGTAATAAGCCTGACAGCTTGCTCTCCATCAAATTAATTGATTTCATGAGATCATGAGTCAGTGGAATTCCAGTGTAGAGTTTGTCCTGCCCCCCCATCTCCTTCTGAACCAGGCCAGGATCACAGGAAACACGATGGATGTAATGTGCAGCGTGTCAGTAAGTGTGGGCATTGCTTAGAGCTTGGGGAGGGGGGCAATCTTATCCAGAAAGGGCTGGTGTGTATGTGGATTTTTGCTGCAACTCCCTAATTGGATAACTTATTAGAGGATTGACTGCCTGAAGAGTCCTCTCACCTGGAGTTGAACAAACCCCTTCATACACCCTGCCCTTTGTGGATAAAATTGCCCATCCCTGGTTTCCCAATTTGGTCCTTGTGGACCCACAGTCAATCCACATTTTTGCTCCCTCTTTCTGTTCCCTCCTAGCTCCCACTAGGAGAGAGCAAAAACATGGACCAGCTGTGGGTTCCCGAGGACTGGATTAGGAAGCACTGGTTTAGAGCCTTGTTTTGTTTCATATAGTTTTTTTTTTTTTTAAATGAATGAATGAATACACAACAGCATGTCTCAGATTCACCTCTCAGAAGGCTGAGTATGAATATTTATACACTGTGTCTGCACTTGGCGAAATGAGGAGAGGGGAAAAAATCCAACATCCAGAGAATGTGAAAGCTGGAATTTTTTTCTGTGTTTCTGGTGGCTGAAATGTAATATTTTCGCAGCCAATCATAAGCATACGTGAACGGGGTGAATGGGCGGGGTTCACCCAAGTTTGAACCTCATTTAGGGAGGGAGCTTCTTCTCGGCCAATCGGGATGCACTGCGGGGCCAAGTCATAGGTTAAAACAACAGGCGGGCTGTGATGTGAGCCCTGCCGTCGGTCGAGGGCCTTCTCTTCAGGAAACGTGCACTTTCAGAAACTGTTATTGTTCCATTTGTCTCCGGCAGGGAGAACCCACAAACTGGGGGAACTGTAACAGCAAGGACTGGGGATGTGGAGAGAGAGAGAGAGAGAGAGAGAGAGAGAGAGAGGGGCGACCCAGACGAAGGAACTCATCAGACTCTCGGTTAAAAAGTCAAGAGGAGTTGAGGAAAAGCTTTTTTTTCCACGTTCTTGTGCCTCTTTGCAGATGCTTCCTGGGCTCCTGCGCTGTAATCTGAGACAGACACAACATATTCCTTTAAAATGCCTTGCTTGCTGAGTCTCTCCTGTGCCACTAGACCAAGCAATTTAATCCTGCTCTCTGCCTGTGATTAATAGCTCCCTGACCATTCACCTTTTTTGGAATAAATCTCACACCACGCGATTTTGGATGCAGCGTGATCCTCTCTGTTTTTTTTCTTTCCCCAGACAACTTTGGGTAGCTATGTATAGCAAGGAGACTTTATTGATTCTTTTAGGTTGTTCTATTTTTAAACAGCAGTCATTCGTAAGAAGCCCCAACTTTACCATGGCTATCAGATTGTTATCCAAAGTTTACCTCTCCTTTTTTTTTCGTTAAAGATACAGGTGTTTTCGAACAGCTCTGTACTTTTGTCAGAACAACGGGACAAAAATGCTTAGAAAAAAGTTGCAGTCTGAACATGTAATCGCCACGATATTGGAAGTGGGTGATTCATTAAATTAATTGCCAAAAAACGAAACTCAATATTCATTTTAGCAACTTTCAGATTTGTCTTCGGTATTGGATTCATATTTATCTGACAAATTTTTTTGTAAAGCTCACTCATGCAATATTTTTAATGACAGGGTGAGGGTGGGTGATAAATGAGGGGAGCATATAATTAGGGTGGAGATTTGCATGCTAATTAATAATTTAGAGAACAGGGCAAACAAATAAAAATACATTATTTCATGCTTGATCAATACGAAGAATAGCAAGTGGATGTGTATTATTCAATTCAGAAACCATTTTTATGGCCAGACAGACAGCTCTTCTCAGACAGGAAGGCTGAGGTGAGACTAATTATTTAGGGTGAAGCTAGAGTGGGGGGGATAGGTTGAAGTGGGGGGTACCACGACTGGCTGCGCATTTGTATACTTCTGCAGAAACTGTGAGGATCTAGGCTCACATTCCACACGCGGAGGCATTACAATCTAACGGACGCCACTGGGCCAGGAGCCAACATCTGGAACAGTGGAGTACTCGTTGATGGACACTTCCTCTGAGCTAAGCACACCTGACTGGGGCAGCGGGCCCACTGCAGATTTCCACATGACAGCCGTGGCAAGATGAAGGGCACCGCTGGGCACAGCATTAACACCACTCAAAAAAAACGAAGAGGTCTTTTTTAAAGAAGAGTTTATAGCGAGAGGTCTTGATGGGACCTTTAAGGTGGCGGGGGCTGGGGTGTTCCTGATGGAGGTGGGGAGGGGGGTGCAAAGATTATCCATTGGCATGACTGAGGACAATGGCAGGCCAGCAAGAGGGCTGATATTCAGTATCCTTCTCCCGTCACTCACCGATTCAAAACATATCATTGGCTAATGATGATGTTAGCCCCTCTGTATGAATCACGGCCCCTCTTAGGCCCCCCACTTTAAAATAAAATCCTATAATTGCCCCCAGCAAAGAACCAGAAAACCACGCACAACACACATGACAATGAAGTTCCCCCATAATGCATTGCACCGTTTATTTAATTTTATACTTCTATATAAGGCTATGATGACTTTGGTTCTGTGCCATTATTAAATGCTGCGTTGCCACGGCGATGCGTCTGAGGTGTTTAAATAGCTCCACACACAGGTGCGGCTGGAGACCGTAAACTGCAGTCACGGTTTGCCCCATAGGACATGTTTCATTCTTTAATAATGCATTTGTCTGAAATCGGCCACATGCAGGTGCGACGATAAATGTCTACTCCGCCATATGCGGTGTGTGTTTTTTTTTGGTTTTTTTCTACAGCTGAGATAAAAGCAGGGAACTCTTCCTCCCTGTCAGGTGTAATCTGGTTGCCTGCGGTGTGTTGTTAGGCGCTGCTGGTTGGAATCCAATATGCGGGGTTTCTGAGGAGGAATTTGAATGCACCGGAAGGCGGCGGCTGAGGAAGGGACGCTCCGTGGGGTTGCGTGGAGGACAGGTGCCCCCTTTGGGTCCGAGAAACCGCTGCCATCCGGCTCAGGCTAAACGGGTGTGGCTGGGGGGTCTAGTAAAAGAAGGGGGGCCGGTAATCTACCAGGATCAATTTTCAGCTGCAATCAAGTTTGTGCACATGAACTCCACTCAGAATATTAATTAATATTCAAACCCCTCCTCAGCCCATCTAACCAACCTGCTGCTGCATTGCACAGCACACATTATCTGCACCAGGCACATCACTTTAGCTTATTTATGTATATGATTTATTATATTTGCTCATTTGACGGTTTTCCACGACTCCCCAAAGTAAATTCCTTGTTTCTAAAAGGACTTGGGGCAGTACGGTGGTGTGCAGGTTAGTACTGTCGCCTCACATCTCTGAGGCCAGCGTTCGAGTCTCTGCCACGGCTCTGTGTGCGGAGTTTGCAGGTTCTCCTCATGTCCTCATGGGCATTCCTCTGGGTACTCCAGTTCCCCCAAGCCCCCCACATCCAATATGCTTGCCTTGGTGAATTGGAGTTATCAAACTGCCCATAGGTGAGCATGTGTTTGCCCTGTGATGGGCTGATGGCCGTTCTTGCCTGTTCCCTGCCTTGTACCTGTAGCTTCCAGGCTCTGGACAAGCGGTTACAGAAAGTGGGTGATTAGCTGATGGGATTCCGATAGGATGGGTGAGTTAAAGCTAGTTGAGTGTGTGAGTACATGGTAAGCCCCAGTGTGGGGTATAGTGGGGAAGATGGGGTATGACACTCATCCCCTGTGATTTAGTTGTCCCGTGCAGTAGGGGGCGCTCCTCCATGTTTCCGCTGCTCCTGGCAGACCAGCAAGAGAAGCCAATAATAGATGAAGCGGCCCAGGTCTGTTGAAAGCCACCAAGAAGCAGGGGTGACCGCGCTCTGGCCTCATCTCATCGGTGCTCCGGACCCCTGGGGGGGGGGGGGGGCGGATCTGGGCTGTTCGCTGGGATGTTGAACAGCAGCGTAAATTGAGAAGTAGTCCATGCCTGGGGTCAGCGTTCCTCAGAGATGCAGAAATTCCTTTTCCTCTCCCCGTCGTCTTGCCTGACGCCTGAGTCCATTAGGTACGGAGGAATCGGACATGGGAACAGCTTCCTGTTGCGGGGCGTGAAGGCGATGAGCACTAAGCTAATGTGTGGCACATGAGACATTTTTGGGACATGGGACATGGTTGTTTGTGATATTCTGCTTTTTGTCTGGGAATGTTGATTTAAAACCTCATGAGCCACTGACATTACCTGGCACTGAAACAGCTGAATTCCACATTTTATTGTTCCTTTATCCCTCTAGGGTTTGGAATTGACCTATAACTAAACAAAAAAAAAATCTGCAATTAAATGACAAGCCAAAAACAAAACTTGTTTTACTGAGGCTGAGCAAAGTCCAAGCACCTGGCCGGGGAAGCTCTCGTCAGACGTGGCCAGCAGAGGTGCTATAGCGGGGACTTGGCCTGGCTCTCCAGGCTGCTCGACCATCTCATCCATGCTCATTATCTCCCCCTGCAACTCCAAGTGCAACGGCTGTGTCTAGCCAGACCACCCTTTCATGGTGATTTATTGCCCCCCCCCCCCCCATTACCCC
>JAODLC010000123.1:4214399-4230569 GCA_026781145.1 Hippopotamyrus pictus | reverse complement strand
CCCTAAAGCTGAATAAGCTATTTAATGTGCTGCTTTGAAGAGGATGCATGTAAAATCACCCTGTTTGAATTCTGTGGTCCCCAACATGTCAGCCTATACATCCATTAACCTTTTATTTTTCAGACCAGGAGTTGAGATTCTGTGCCATTTTCAAGCTCAAACAAGGAGTGGAATCACGGACCTTATAGGAAAATTTCAAAACAGCAGAATAAAGGAGCTCAGCGTTTTTTTAAGCCAACATCAGCAAGGTCATTAGACGGCGTACAAGGAAAAAATGTCACGTGACACATGTGCTGAATATTTCGTTTGCATGTGACCAAACGTGAATGACCATCAGACCCAAGCTCTGCAGACAGATCGGCCAAGCCCAATTCCGCCGTTTGCTGATGGGCCCACACAGCATCTGGGGGTCATTAAGAAAATAGGCCAGCAAGTCCTTTATCTCTTCAGATTTTTTTTTTTTTATGTATAAACCGCAGAGGCCAGAGAAAAGTCTCATAAATGACCTGACCTTGGGCTGATAGGGGAGAATGTGACTTGTCCTGCGCCGTCGCATTTCCACACTGCAAACACTGACTCACATGAATTTCCTGGATCTGGAGGCTGATGCGATGACATCACCACTGGATATATCCTTCAGGATTTCAGACCGCCCATATACAGTTACGAAGATCTTACAGGAACATGAACTAAGATCACTTGGCAATGCCCTGTCGATCTCTAACCACTGCCATATTAAATATAGCAGGATTTTTAGGATTATGTTAATTCAACTGTTCTTTGTATCTCACATTGTTTCAGCACATTGTACCCGCTTCAACATAAAAACGATTGCAGTGATGACGATGATGAATCATGGGATTATGCTTAATGGATTTGCGACTTAATCTTCCCTTATCTCACACGTAATTAACAGTAGGTGTTCAGGAATGGAGTGATACTCGCTTTATCATGACAAGTCTTACATGTATAGACTCTAGGGTTTCTAAATAGGGATAATCTTCAATGGTGTGATTCATGCTGTATGATCACAGCGGAATGAACCTGAGAGATCAAATTATACCAGTTTTAGTTGAGCCCCCATCTGTGTTTTTCTCCTGTAACATGGCGAGTATGTACTAAAAGCAAGAAATGCTGCGCAGAAATTATTCTAATTATAAGTTGATTAAATTATTCATTATGCTGGTGTACAGGCCCCCCCCCCCCGCCAACCCCCCCTGTAGGCTCAGGGCAGCATGTGCGAGGGGATTGCACCTGGGGCAGTGAGAGGCATTCTGGGTAATTACCACAGGACAGATGATGGAGGACGGAATCCCATGAGTAATGGTTCTATTTCTCCATGTGCTTCAGGTCTGACCCAACCGTGAATGGACCGGCAATCCAGAATGCCTCTGTCTTATGGGTTACGGGGACTCTCTCACATGGACCCCGGTGCCATCCAGGGCTTGCAAGTGGAAAGCTTCATTCCCACAGGTCCAGCCAGTTTTTGAGTAACCAAGACTCCCTCCCTTTGGACCTGGGACTGGGCCAGGCATGCCCCCCCCGCCAAGCTGCTCGTGATCAGGGCATCAGGACAAACATGAATGCTGGAGAAACACCATTGGTGCCCCGGTGCCATGATGGCCCAGGGTCAGGCATAAAAGTAGGGTAGCTGTACCTTCTCAGGATCCTCTACAGCCTGTGTTTGCTTTTATTGGCTTCTGCCTACAGCTTCTTCCCAAACCTTTTATTAATAAACCTTTGTTTTCCTTTTGATTATTTCCAAGGTGACTGGGGAGCATGAAGTGTTTCACAGCCTCTTTTACAACATGTAAACATCACTCACAGCTTCCCTTGTTGTCATCTGCAATGGGGGGGGGGGTGGTGAGTCAATTGGACAAAGGAGTCAAGGCTGTGTTGCAGTCAACCCCTCAGGTGATATAGGCGGCTGATCCTCCTTGATCCTCTGATGGGGCACTGATATAGAAAGCCAATTTCACCTTGGGGGGTGGGGGGGGGAAATAAAATTTAAAGGATCAAAGACCACAGCTTTGTGTCCGTGGAGTCTTCGCCCCGATCGGGAAACGCGTCACAAAATATGTTGGAATTTCTCCAGCGATCATCTGATTATTATTTGTGGAAAAGGCAGCAAATATCAAGAGCAGTGAGATCTGCGTCAGCCACTGAAAGAGCATGCCAAAGCGAATTAATCATTCAGTTACAAAACAGTGAAGGTGAGGGAATTTCCCCTCAAACCTGTCACCTCTCTCCCTGACGCCCCCTAGTGGTGAGGAAGAGTGACACACCGCCTCTATCCTCCATGTTCTGGGTGTGCTGAGGGGATCAGCACAGGACGGGGGGGTGCCTTAGATCCAGCCGGAATCCTCTAAAGGAGAGCTGGTGGACTGTGGGGGGGTCCGAGAGACCCAGCTGTGACATCACTTTAATTATGCATGCGCAATTTGTAAAGCAGACGGGCTCATTAAGCGGAAACAGCTGTTAAAAATCGATGGTTATCAGCGCGTATGCGGGCAGCGCAGATGCACTCTGGGTAAATCCAGCGACTCCCTGGCTCGGCCTGGGGCCCCAGTACGGAAGCCCAGAGCTGCCTTATCTCACGACCAGGGTAATTAGGAATGCATCCACTCAACGGATCTCAAAGGCAAATTCCCTTTATTAATTAAGTGCATTTGTGTTAATGTCGCACTGAAGGAAGCCATCAAAAAAGCACAGGACCGATTGCAAGTGATGGGAGTAAAACGACCAGAAATGATAATCGTGCTGCACACGATTGCCTGAAAGCTCGTATTTTTTTTATGACTGATCCAAAGTGATGGTATTTGGCAATAGCTGGAGCTGGTGGAGATTCACTGTGTAGCACTGCAGCCTCACAATGTCAAAGCTGCGAGTCTGAATTCGCACGTCCTCTCTGTATTTGCGGCATTCCTGATGATGTCCCAGTTTTGCCGTTTCTGTCGGGTAGTGTGTGCCCTGTTCAGGGTGCCCACCCTGACCACCCCCCCTCTACTTCCTGGACTGGGTCACTGTAACCCTGTCCTGGATAACTGGTGATGTATGGATGCTTCAGCCATAAAAATAGGGAAACTACCCTGGCAGCTACGTTTTTCCGCTTAAACTTTAGAGAGACTCTGGGTTCCTTCCTCAGGGACCTCTCGCTGTAATTATTCTACCCGCATCTCTCCAGATTCAAGCAATTAACTACTAATTATGTCTCTCATTAGTGATGCACTGATAGTGGATCAGAACCGATAAACAAGGTGGCATCAGGTTCTG
This sequence comes from Hippopotamyrus pictus, assembly GCA_026781145.1. Taxonomy (NCBI): domain Eukaryota; kingdom Metazoa; phylum Chordata; class Actinopteri; order Osteoglossiformes; family Mormyridae; genus Hippopotamyrus; species Hippopotamyrus pictus. Next base: position 4,227,296 of record JAODLC010000123.1, on the reverse strand, counting down.
AGGTTTCTGCGTAGCTGAGATACATAAGCCGTCGCCAGGTATCCCTGATATATTAACTGTTACATTACAAAGCATTTGGGATCGTACTGCAGAAATGATGTCTCCCTAGGGGTGGGGGGGCAAATGCAATCCTTTAGATATATCTTTAAATACCCAATAAATGTATTTTAATAATCTTAAATATTTGAGTCAATACAATGCAGCTCCAGTTAAACACAGAGTGTGATAAAGGTAAGGACTAACCTACAACAACTGCAACATTTACAGTACATATTGTTAAAACATTTTGAATGAAACAACATGACTCAGTACTGGGTAAGTGGTGGGAGGGTATTGGTAAGGCAACATGAAAGCAATGTTCTTTTTGCAAGCTAATGCCTGCTGTTTGAAATTGCCTTGAGAGGTTCGGCCCTGTACCCAATCAGGACAAAACACCAGCATTCCGTGTAAAGGAAATCCTGAACTCCACGACTGGGCTCCCATCGGACCGAGCTTACTGCCCTCAAACAGGAAGATGACTGGGTTTTTTTTTTGTGGGACCGAAAGGGACGTTAAGTTCACACCAGAAATAAAAGAGACTTCAAAAACATACAATTAACAAAAAAAAAAAAAAAGTAAAAGAATCTGTAAGACATTTTTTCATAGTGACACAACAAAGAGTTGCCACACATACGAAGTTGCAGAGTGATGGTGCATTTTAAACGAGAGGCTTAGAAAGTGAGGGTTTCCCTTTGTTGTCTGAAATTAACGTGAATTTTCTTTAACGTGAAGTGTGCGTGAGAGAGGAAACCAGGCAGGCACCGCCCCTTTCCGACACCCTCTTCCCCCCCACTGACAGCAGACCTAAAGGAAAGCACCAGTGTTCTCAGCAATGGGGGCCCGCCAAAAGATGTTATTATTCATTGTGTTGCTCTGAGGCCTACCATGAAGAGAGACGCCTAATAGCTTAGCAACGGTCCGCTAAGGAACACGAGCCCCAGTGGCTCCTTCTCTTTACAGTCCTGCCCCCCTTTTTTACGAACTCCTTGGCTCCCATCCTAGCAGACCTCCAGCGGCACATTTTAAGGATATCGTAGATTATTTTGCCCCCTCGTGAGGGTTTATATAACATACACAATTTGGTAACCGAGTGAATTCCAGACGCCTTTGCCAATAATTAAGTTGATATGTGGCAAGCTGGGAGAAAAAATATGCTTTCCTCTGCAGCCCGTCTTCTAGGGAGAGCAAGATGGTTTAAACAGATGGGATCTGCAGCGATATGCTGGGGGGTGGGGGGGGTGAGCTCAGGGAGAAACTCCCAGGGAATGATGCTCGTCGTTGTTTTAGGGCAGCCTTCAGCGTCTACATCCCCCAATGGCCGTGTGTGAAGTCAGGCCAGGCTGGGCGGGGCCAGGGGGGACAGAGAAGGAGAGGACTTCCCACCACGTGGAGTAGAAATGCATAGAAGCTGGTCAGGAAGCCAGCACTTCAAAAGCTGTCTGCTGCCTTTCATATTTATGTCCTGAAAATAGTAAACATTGCAGAATTTAGTCTCGGGAATGAGATGCTTCCTATGGGTGACTGTTCGTACCTGCATCCTGTCCGACCTCTGACCTTCCAGATGCCCCCACAGGTTCAGGGTGGCTACCAGATGGACTGGAACAGTAAATATTTGGCTATAGCAATGCATGGCATAATGCACACGAAGGGAAAAAAAATCCTGAACTCTGCCATGCCATTGTATCCTGATTGGACGATGATGCTCCTAAGGGGTGTGGCCTTTCAGTCATCTGGCCAATGAGAAACTTGATTCTAAAGTCACAGCAAGTACATGGCAGGCAGAAATATCCATGGCGGCTTCACACCTCCAGGCCTGGGGTTGTACGTTTGATTCCCTGGCCCTGTGTGTCGATGAAGTTGGCACATTTGCCTTGTGTCCTTCTGGGTTTCCTCCAGGTACTTCATGGTGCTCCATGCATTTCAAATGAACTGGCTTCCCTAATTTGCCCTTAGTGTCTGATTGTGTGTGCATACATGTGCCTTGTGATGGACCAAAATCCCGTCCAGGGTGTCCCCTGTCTTATATCCTGTATTTCCTGGGATGGGCTCCAGGCCCACATTCACCCTATATCAGTGTTCCCAGTCCGGTCCTCAGGGAACCGCAGACAGTCCATGTTTTTGCTCCCTCCCAGCTCCCGGTAGGGAAATGGACCAGGCTGGGAAACTCTACCCTATATGGATAACTGCTTATAACTGCTTACTGAAGATGGATGGATAGATATTGGCTCGTATTTGACGTCCACCATTCGGTCAATGCCAAAATATCTGCTAGAATCAAAGGACCTTGGGGGGATTTACTGAGCAGAACAGTACAGAACATTGCGCCCCCCCCGCCCCACATACACACAAATGTGACCTTTCCCTGAACATCAAATGAAAGTGATTCTCTAAAGCTCATGTCTTTCACTTGCTGTTCTTCTTCCACTCTGACTGAGTAAGATATTCAGCTTAAACAGCGCATAACATTCACAAGTATTGCTTGCTGCTGCAGAACCGTTTTATTTCAACAGTGTACAATTTTGCTTCCTTTATTCCCCATTTTGAGCTCGGTGGGTGGGTGGAGTTGGGGGGCAGGCTTCCAAAAATAAGACCTGAGAGCGCCATCTTCCTGCACATGTGGGTGTGGCCTGTTCCTCAGAGCTGCTGGCGCAGGCAGCCCTGTGGCGCCATTCCTGCGGCATCAGCAGAGAGGCCCAGCCGGCCGTCTCACTCACAGCTTCCCCTGCGCAATGCTTTCACTACGGGGCTGTGACACGCGGTCACATGACATGAGGCCATCGCGGGAGGCCTGTGGCCAAGTGGGTTAAGGAGCTAGGCTATGACCAAAAGTCGGAAGCTTCAATCCAGTTATAGGGAAGGCATCTTCACTGTTACAGGCTTCATGACACATGAGAGAAACAGTTGGATGGATGGATGGATGGATGGATGGATGGATGGATGGATGGATGGATGGATGGATGGATAAACCAGTCTATATGGATGGAGAGGTTAAGGAACAGCCAAGCATAACATCCTACTTCACTAGATCTTTAAGGGCTTCTGCACTGTGACAGCCAGACCTCTTTATGCACTGTGAGGGACCCAAGCACTGAGAACCTAGCATGGCAAATCTGTAATGTCACCCGTTTTTATAAAATAGCAGGTGATCTGCAGTTCAAAGGTTTAATAATAATAGCTCATATCAAGGGACAGCAGGGTGACTGAGTGGGCAGAGCTGGTGCCTGGCTGCTGCTCACACCTCCAGGGCTGTATGTTCTCTCCATGTTGAGAAGCTACCTCCCAGTTACTCTGGTGCCCCCCCCCCCCACTGTCCAAAGACATACGCTTAGGTGAATGGTTGCCCCTAAATTGCCCACAGTATATGATATGTGTGTGAGTGTGTGTGCCCTGCAAGGGACTGGCTTCCTGCTGTATGGCAGTCGGGCCTGTTGTATGTGTGATCCTCTCCACGTTGTTCCAGGGCTCATGTTTGTCAACCCACTCGGGCCCGTGTTAGTGCCCTCCCCATTCTGGCCTCACATTGGCAGAGTTGAGTAATTCAGGTCCAGATAGTTCTGTCTGTCTGAATTTTTTCAACCAATCCAGCTGAGCATAAAGAGTCACAGTCACAGAGTACTCAACTGGTTGGTTGAAACAAAATCCCGGTTCGGACTTTTTCTCTCTGGACCTGAATTTTCTCTCTGGACCTCAACTCTGCCTATTGGTGATCAGATTCTTGCCTTTAAAAACGCCGTGAAATTCATGCTCCCTCCCTGTTCTTATACTTCAGCTTCTTTCTTTGCTTATGGTTATTCATGCTGTTTTCCAAGCCCTCCTTCTCGATTCCTGATTGCTCCTGTATCGTGTACGTTTGTTCCATATGTAAAGCTCACCTTTTGGGTGGTAGGACGTAGATGCCTTTTCCTTTCACACAGTGGAGGAGCCAATGAGGGAGCAGGGGCAGCACGGCACCCCCAGAACTGATTGGCCTGTTTTCATTGGCTCTGAGTGATGTCGATCATAGAATGCAGAATGTAGTTTTCCCAAATGGAAATCTGTGATGCAGCTTTAATTTTAGTGGCTGCCGGAAATATACACAAATCATGGCTCTAATTAATGTGTAATTTAAGAAAACATGTTTTTGTTTATCATGTGCACTTAGCAGAACGAAAGCAGTGAGAGCCTTAATTTTCGCACTTTGGACAGCCTGTTTTTTTTTTTTACTGTTTTCTCCTCTGAAAATAAACCGGAGCCATCACCACTATCACATTCTCTGTTGTGCATGTATCTGGGGGCTGCTACCCTAGATAGATGCTTGTTGTTTTGGCCAAGTCCACCTCTGAAGTTACCACCCATTAAGGCTCAAATACACTCCCCTTATGCATGAAAATAAATATGCCCCTGTTAAATGATGCGACCGTCAGTGCCCACAAACTTCCATGCGTCCTCTACGTTGGCATGAATAACACATCTATCGGAGGGCATGAGAGGGCACAGACTTCCCCCTTTTTTCTTTGCTACAATCCAACTGACATTTAATTTCCGTCCAATCTCCTCCCAGCTGCTCTGTGATAATTGTTTGTCACAGTACCACGGGCGAAGTAACATTACAAAGCTGTTTAAGATTTCACACCAAGTCGCACAGTCACTCCTCAAGAAGTTCTGCCATTTTTTTTATTTCATCATTGTGTCCTGCATAGGGTTTCTCTTGAAGTACTGGCAACACTGCCCCTCTGATTGGTGGTTCTGCTGCCCTGGTTAATCTGTATAATTATTAGATATTCCCCCATGGGATTCGAACCCATAGCCTTTGTATTACTAACATAATAACATAACACTCCACTGGTGGAGCTACAGGAATAACTGTGCACTGCTGATCACTGTAAGTGAATCACTGCACAAATATCTTCTGCTACTTGCAAATCGCCTCCAGTTACACACACTCACAAATTCTGTGGTGGCCCGACACTGGAATGAGCTATAACACCAGTGTGCCCCGCGTTTCCCAGGGTAGGCTGCAAGCTGGCTGTGACCTTGTGCTGGATCAGTGATTGGAGGATGGATGCATGTTCACATCGGCGCATCGTACAAATATCTAGGACCCTGTGCGTGAATTACTTTTGCCCCTTGGCTCCTGCACATATTCTACAGAGAACCCTGTTTGAGGCAGTAACCTGGCACTTGACATATATGTTTACATCACTGGGTCAAAATGCACCTGAAGCAGAAGGGTATGCTACTCAGCTGGCCAGCTTCCTGTTGGGTGGAGACTGGCTCTGTGAAAAATAAAACAGGAGGGCATTCACAACGCTCTTTGGTCTCATAGACCCACATTATAAACATTATCCCTGGGACACAGGTGCTGAAGGACAGAGGAGACGCGAGCAATGTGTGAAAGCAGAGGCGAAAACACCTCACAGCAGATACGACATGAAAGCCTCACTTGCTCTTTCATCTTTCGATGGTTTTAATGCCTTTCTATTAAATTATTCCCGAGTTTCCTCTGGTTAGATTAAAGAAAAGGGCTAATTAGACAGATTATTTTTCCTGTTTGTGGAGAAGTAAAATTAAGATTTACTAACTATTTATGTATGTTTGGTGCTAGATCACAAACAACTAAATAAAATTGGATAAAAATACAAAAAGAATGTTCTTTATTTTTGTCACCTTCAGTAACTTAATCTTTGAAAAGTGCTTTTCGCCACTGTGATACTTGCCACCATATTTGAGATGTCTCCCAGTGAATGTGACAAATTTGCAACTCCCCAGGCATGCAACATATTTGTCACACATCCCCGCGCATGTGACATATTTGTGATGCAACCCCATGCAGGCAACATATTTGCAATGCGTCCCTCTACATGCGCCACATTTCAGCCAATGCACTTCATGGAAATGTTGTGAAGCACATCTCAGCAAGGTCCTTCAACTTGTGCTCCTGCTGAGAGTTTCCAGGTGCGTCCAGCAGTGTAGGGATCCCCTGTCCTTCTTCTCGCGGGCAACAAGGGTTTTTCTCACGATTCCCGTAAAAACGGAAATGTGCCACGTCTTTCCCTAAAGGTGAAGCACACAGCTAGTACGTGCCAATGCTAAGCACATTGCTCTAAGGAAACACCTCGTGCGGGCACACACACACATGGAGACACACACACACACACACACAGAATGAAGCTTATGGTCACTAGAATGCACCAACAAAAGCTAACAGAACAAACGTATGACCAAGCTTGCAAAACACTTCATTATAAATGATTGTGAAAGAAGAACAACACAAGCACTGAGATATATTTCCCACTAAAACAAATAAAATCTATTATGTCACTAAAACACATAATGTCAATAAAATGTTTTTTTTTTTCAAAGGAATCTCTCAAATAACTCAAGTTTGTTTTTAGTTAAAAATTATCACTAAAGAAAATTTTTGCTCGTGTGAAAGATATCAACTACAATTAGTAGATCATGTGATATGGAAAATATATTCTACCAGAGATAACCCAACACTCACATTGTGACCTTACTGGAATTAATCTGCCCCATCTGTTGGCTTAAGCAATTAAATTATTAATCCAATCTCTCTCACTTACCCATACAGACACACACACACACACACACACACACACACACACACACACGAGTGCATCCGCACGCACCCAGGTACGTGGCCAACATAAACTCGCAGATGGACAGTCGATATGATTAATGGACAATAACATAAAGTGCAAAGTGCCTTTGACATTTGACTTTTAATCTGGCATCTAGAAAAGTGGCATCAATGGCAGATCGAGCTGTAATAAGATGTAAGCCACAATATTTACAGTATACACAAGTCGAATTTTGCTGAATCGTTTTTCTAGAAAATATACTGTATTCAAGATGCCAGTTAATAACAATGCACACCTGCCAACAGGGACTTGTTTTTAAATACAGGTCATATGTAGACTGAATGTTTTATGGAATTTTTCTAACTCCAAATTTATTTTGAATGTGATTCGACTGTGCAACAAAATACATGCATCCATTCATTTCCCATAACTGCTCATTCAGTGCAGGGTCACACCACATCTGGAGCCTATCCCAGAATGCAAAGGACATGAGGTAGTGGACACTCTGAACTGGATGCAAGTGGCTGTCTTTTGTAAGAGAGCGATGTGCACCCTCAGGAAATACTGGGAGGACAAACCAAAGACCTACAAATATACAACATATATACCAATTCGTACAGTGCTCACAGAAAATCTTGGGGCGCTTGTTAATTCTGTAAAAATATTGCTAATTTATTGTTTTCATAACAAGTCCATTGACCAGCAGTGTTAAACATATCTGCAAATATCATTTGAAAATGTCATTTTCATATTTTTTTGACTGACCCTTTTAGTTCTTTTGTTGCACTTTTGCGATTTATTGCAGTTGCAATAATTGGCTCCCAAAGGGATACTAAACACAGAAGTTTGGTGTTTTATGTTATTGCAAATGTTTTACTAATCACAAAGCACCCAATAAGCCTGCTCGTCAATCAACTTTTTAACTTTTTAACTCAGAACAGCTATATTAGAACTATAATTTGTGTTTCAATATAGCACTACTAGAAATGAATGTTGTACTTAGATATCCTGGTTGTTTATAATGAGAAGTGATGATTTTTGTTAAAAAACCAATAAATTTCCTTATATTTTTACTGAACTAAGCAAGCGTCCTAAGACTTTCTTTAAGCACTTTATATTTAAACATATACATTGTATTCCAGGAACATCAGCTCCTGAAGATTTCTCTTACAGTCGACGTCTCCCGAGGGGTCATGCTTTTCTGAAGGCGTCTCCTGATTTCCTTTTATACCAGTTCAGACTGCAGCCACTGGACGGCAAGTTTCTCCTCACCCCACGTGAAAAAAGGAATCACCAAGGACTCTCACCCAACCCCCGGAGACCACAGCCCCCCGCCCAAAGAACGTGAATCTGGGGCAGGCGTTGTGACTCAATACGTGCCAGGAGCGAGGGCGAATTAAAGCATAGGCTGTCCTAGGCTATAGCTCGGGGTCTCCTGAAACATCAGGGCCCCTCCCTGCCTTGGGGAAATATTTGGAATGGGAAAGGGGCCTAGGGTCAGTTAATCAGCCCCCTGGCCAGGAGTGGCTCATCCCCAACAGTGATGCCATGGACTGCTGTCCTGAGGATAGACACCATGATTCTGACCCTCTGGAAGACTTTCATGATACAGGATTTGGGCAGACCTGTACAGATAAATCGGACTGCTTCTTTTTACACATCTTGTTCTCCCTTGACACAAACAAACAAGCGAGAGTGAAGCCTGGGGTCCAATCATGGGGTCAGCCATTAATCTGCTGTCCCTGGAGAATTTCAGTGGGGGTAAAGGTTCTGCTTAAGGGCCCAGCAGACATGAGACTATTCTGGCGAGGACAGGATTCAAACCTATGACCTTCCCTTTACCCCAGCTGAGGCGTACATCGCCCCCGTCGACCCCGACGCCGTATCGCGTTACAGATATCAAACCGTATGTGAGCCCAAACATCGTGGCAATGGAGAATGGATGGCAAATTGGGGGCCAGAAAAGAAATCTAATGATCCTTTGGGCTGAAACACTGGGCGATAATATGAAAGTGAGGTGTCGTGTTCCCTGGCTGTGGTGCACATGGTGCCGTATCCGGCGGCCCCCCCGGTCCCCGTTCGTCCGACCAAAACCCCCGCACCGGATCGCAAAACAGCACCAGATGGCGTTCCCCGTAACCTGTTACAATATTCAATTTGTGCCGCCCGCCACAGCACCTTCAAAACAGGTCTCGTATTTCGTGCAGAAAAGGAGTCATTAACGTAATGGCAGCGGTTACCGGGGCGACCCCGTGGTCACGCCACCGCCCTGCATCCAGAGCTCCCCGACGGGCGATGGCCCCGCCGTGCAGGATCAACTGCCTGTGAAAACACGGCGGGATGCCGGTTGCCGGGAGATGTGCTGCTGAGAAGAAGAGACGCCAGCAGGTGACATCATACCTTCACGCCTAAGTTACAGCCCAATGGTGAAGCAAGTGTCTATGCTGATTGACCAAGGCAGCATCCACCCAGCAAATAAAGAGAGGTGTGGGTGGGTGTGGGCTTTTTATTAGCTGGCCTGCAGTGGTTACCCGAGACCCGAAGATGGCGCCGGCAAGCGGGGCGGGTTTGCATGAAACACTCTAACTGATTAGGTTGAGTTAATCCCTGCATGGGGGACAGTATATCCTCTAACCTCAGCCCATATTTTTCATTTCCTTTCACTCTCGCTCGTCACCTCCTCTCACCCCGAGTCTGAATTCAGCAGAGATGGAGAATCGTACTTTTAAGATCAGCGGCGAGAGCTTGATGCCAGTGCAGCAAACACTGGGGAGGAGCAGCTGATCAATGATGACATTTACACACACGTTTCCCATGTTCCACTCTGGCAAATTGAACTGCTGTTTATTGGTATAGAAGTGCACCCAACAATGTACTGTGATTTAATCATTTTTATGGTTTCTTATGTTTCCCAGAAAAGAAAAAAAAAAAAAACAGGATAATGCAGGCTAACTGTGCTGTGATTTGTTATCAAACTCAGATCAAGTATCAACTCTGGAACATTCATTAATGGTGAATGTTTTTAATATAGTGTGCCTCACGTCACTGTATGGTATCCATTATGTTACGCATGCAGACACTCAATGAGCCAATTTAGGCATCTCATAAGTGTGCTTTGCTGTCTATGACATCACTCTCTGCTGCTGGTCCTTACACAGAAATGTCTTAGATTTCCAGCAACATTACCATCATAAATGAAGGGCCGAACAGACGTGCAAAACATTGCAGAAATATGCATGTATTAATAGTTAAAAGGAGTAAATAACAATTATTCCAGTTTTCCAATGAGGATCTGAAGATCATAAATTAGTTGCCCTGCAAGATGCTATTTTCTCCAAGTTAATGTTTTATGGGTGGTTTGTGGGGTCACATCGATGCCGCTGCATTCTGTTCACACTGGTGGGATTATACCAGTCCATACCATAGAGTCATTAACCAGTTTATTCAGCTGGCAAAGTGACTCCAACTTGCCACAGTTTATAGCTCATTGGCTCAGTATCCCAAATGTATATGCCCAGATGGTACAAGTATCGGTATAGCAGCAATAACAGCAGTAGTAAGACAAAGGGAGCGAGTGATATTTCGAGCAACTTAGCAAGTTTCTTACTAAGAAACTGAATGAGTCGGGGAGACGTTTAACACATTTAAAAAATGTCAGATCAAAGACTTGAATCTTGTGCATACGCAATAACTCCCTGTCACATTTAAGGCCTGAAGGAAGTATTTCCATGACTTTTTTAAAACGTGTTAAAAGCCTGTTAAAAGCAACTGACCCCATTCAACAGTCGCCCTCGGTCTCCCCTACACACATACACGGAAAGAATTCTGTCCTGGTTGTTGCCTTCTTCTTCATTTCTTGGGCTTCCGGAGGTTCAGGAGCTTATGGCTGAAGGCTCACGAAAGATGGAAAATACATGCATATATGTATCCAATATTCATGCCCAAAGTGGCGGAGGCACCCGCAGTCATTAGTGCACTTACAATCCGTCTGACAACCATATCTCGTCAAAGAGGTCAGGGAACTTGGGTAAAGTCGAGGGCCTACTGCTCCCTGCAAAAATGATGAATCTCCCATCTCTCTGTGACTAGACAGCTCCCCATTTGGGTTTCTGCCTTTTAATATTTCAATTCAGGCAATCTGGATGGACAGCCAAGACTCTCTTAGCAGTGGAACAAGTCACACGTGAACACACGGGACTGAGCCAAAGTATGTGGTCGGAAGAGTGTAACAGAGGCAACGCTTGTTATCTGTGGGTCACCATCGAAGCCCGATTCACAGGGAAATATGCTGTGAAAAAATCGCCCGGGTACACCAGCAAGGAACGAAGTATCACTGGCAGCACAGCGGATGGACAGAAGAACAAAAAAGGACCCATGCGGACGTCTCAGCCCGCAAGCAAGAAAACCATTAACTTCAACATCAAAGGCCGGATCTTTTACGTAATTATCTTCAAAGGTTTCCCGAGATGAAACCCAGCTCAGCGAACGACATCCCCAGACTATCCCTGAAGGTAGCATGCAGGTGTAAAACTCCTATGAATGGCCGTTCATCGTAAAGTTAGCACTTTGTGTAAGAGGCAAAGCACCAATTAGCACATGCTTTTCTGCTTCCAAGAGCTAAAAGCCAGATTCATTACATTATACATTTATTTATTTAGCAGATGGTTTTATCCGACGCGATGCACATTTTTGAGGAAGCAGGGTCAGACGGTCCCTGGAGAAAGTGGGGGTTAGGGGCCTTGTTCAAGGGCCCAATGGTGACATCACTCTGTCCACCACAGGATTTGAGCTGGCAACCATCCGGTTACAGACACAGCACCCCAAATTCCTAAGCGATACACCACCCCCCCACACTAACTTTCATTTTATTCTACGTAATACATCAGCATCCGCAAACACCAAAGTTAGGCCCTTTGACTGATGATTAAAAATGAGTTGTACTGCTTTCCCAGACCTCAACAGGCCCCTGCAAGCTACACCACACCAATCTTATGGTTGTGGTCAGGTTCAAACTGTTAGCCAACAGAAATATGTGGAAACTAAACTGTGCAAATCGAGAGAAGGGCTTTTTTGGAATAGAGGGAGTGGCATTCTGGCATGAGTGGTCTTGGATTCCTCAGTGTTTCATAACATACTGGGACCAGTAGCATAAGGAGATTGGTGATGGACAGAACCAGCTTAAATTGCTGTGTATCCTCTGGAGGTTTGGAAGACCACCCTGGGGTTATCTTTTGGTCCTGCAGCAATGTGTCATGCTTCCCTCATCCCAAACACGGCTGATTATGTGTTAGTGACCTTACAACATCACGCGACTCAGTGTCTGGCTTCCCGCCACGTTGTTTGTGGTTCTGCCTCTGAGTTCTTTGACGTCTAGGAGACCAAAAAAAAACACCCTCCACAGTCCACATATGAAGTGCATTATTAATCACATCATGTATTTGTCTCTCAGTACCACTGTAGCGGAAACAATGCGGCCTTTTTTTAGCAATGTCCTAACACACTGTTTATTTTGTTTTGTTGGTTCCAGTCCCACAAGGAACAAATCCGCGTGCGACCTCACAGAGCCAGATTTCAGCTTCCACATCCAGTGCTAAGTCCCTGCCAAAGGCTGGGTTGCTCAATGCCCTTTTTTTTGCACCCCTCACCATGATATCCAACAATCACTGGAGGGGATTTCCACTGGACACAGTGCCCCCCCCCCTCACGCCAGCTCCCACAAATAAATTGATGAAAGTCTAGAACAGTGGCCTAGAAAAATTTAGATTTTAAATTTTGCTTTCTTGTTTACTTGTCATATCCAGGTCTATTGATATTCGAGGGTCATTTTCAGCATGAAGGGCCACTAATACTTATATTTTTTGAGAACGGTTGCAGAGGATGGAGCTGTCACTCCTGTAGCACCGCAGAGACCAAAGGGAAGTACTGCCCATCCACCTGCACCAGCTTCATGCCCCACAAAGGCAGCCGGTGCCCCTATTCATCTTTATAATGTGTCAATGTGCACATGGCACGCGACACCTGCTCCAGCCATTACTGCTGTGACCCCCACCTCCGGCCACGGTTCGCTGCAAGCTTGGCGGTGGGGGCTGGACCACACACCACAGGAGCCGATTAGCACCGGCAGAGACCCATAAATCATCGCGAAACATCATGCTTATTGTCCCACACCTCTGCGATAATGGGCCTCATCTCCTAGTTTGCATCACGGGGGGAAGTTACAAAACATACAAGAACAATTACGGTGCTTTACAACTTCATATCCCGAGAAAATGGCATC
>JAODLC010000123.1:4195423-4207429 GCA_026781145.1 Hippopotamyrus pictus | reverse complement strand
AGGGGGCAGGGGGGGGGGGGTGAGTATACCCCATTCATCATATACAGTATAATAATAATAATAATAATAATAATTTGGATTTATTCATTTCCCCCAATAAATAGACATTTCTGTTTAAATTATGGAGTTCTATCCCCCATGTCTAGCAAGCCGCTATCCTCTCCTGTGGGACTGGGCTCCTCGTGTTAAATGGAAAGAATATTAGTTTCTCTGGAAGCTAAACAAAAGGGCAACCTTGCCGAGAGAAGAGAGAGAAGACCCAACAGGCAGATAAACACACGGGGATGGGAAATTAAATTCAAGGCAGGTGGAAGGCGGACAGAACGGTCGAACGGGACTGCCGGGGTCGCAAGGTCACCGCCTTGTGTCCTGGCGTGAGGTGGAACCCAAACGCCGCTGTTGCAGCGGAGCAGAAAAACCGGGACAGCTTAAATGTCAGGACATATACGCTGCTCAAAGACATTTCCAGGAACTGCTTTTAATTCAGATTTCAATAAGCTTTCTTTTGTAAGTAAACCCAACGCATGCTTCCAGTTTCCAATTTATTTGCCAGGCAGGCTGGCAGAAAAAGAAACGGACCTTCATCATAAAGGCAATAAAGGTAGCATTGGCAAAGAGCTACAGCCAGATTTAAGTAATATGGGCTGTTATTCCGAGGTGTCAAGGCAATAATAAAATCTGTATTTGGAAAATGAAGTATTTTAAAGCACAGCTTTGCTCTGACCTTAATTGAAATTCGAAGCTCTGATATGATAAGAAAGTGAATAGAATCATATGTGCATGCAAATGAGGTTTGTTTTTTCCTGTTTGTGTCAAATTCACTATGTAGGCCTTCTTCTTACCTGGCTTGGGGATGGCAAGTACCAGCTATGGTTCAGTGATGCACGTGGAGTTGTTTTTACTGCACAAAGACGGGAAATGATGGCAAAGACCACAGGTGTTTGACATTGTGCTCCACAGATGGTAAATCGCGTTCTGGTTTCGAGGTAGTGCTGTATACACAGCTCTGCATTGATAAGCCATTAACTGTTAATATTAACTAGGCTGGTGCCAGAATCTGATTTATATCTAACAACTGCTGCAAGCTACAGATGTATAATTCCATTATTTTGTACTTTCTAGCCTATAAAAAATTCATTACTCTAAAAAACAAATTCTAGTGATATATACTATGTTATTTTTATGAAATGGAAAATGGCTGTATCTATATATCAACAGAAAAGAAGATGTTGAAAACCATATTTAAAACCTCCAATTGTAATTAATTAAGAGTGTAATTGCCTTAAATTATTCAGCAGGTGCTTTTAACCAAAGTGACATACAATTCAGAAAGTTGGGGCAGTCAGTTCCTGGAACAATCGGGGTTAACGGTCTCGCTCAAAGGTCCAGTGGTGCCATTGCCGACACTGGGATACAGTGACCTTCCAATCACAGATACAGTGTCCTGACCCACTGGGGCAGCCCCATTAATTAATTAAGCACTCCACTGCAACTCGGGGTCTCAGGGACAGGTTAGAGAGTCACTGGTATGGGTGACCTTAGATAATGGAAAAAGGAAATTTACAGAAACTACTTCCCCACGTAATGCAATCCTGGGTCACTGCAGGAGGCGAATCACAGATTTGTACCATATTCTTGGTAAAAGCTACAACAAAGTACTGTGGTATCTATGGGTTCAGTAACTGGAAGCCCTTACCACGGCACATATGCAGTGACCTTATTTTTTTGGTTTCCACAAGACATTTTGGGCTCACCTTCAAATATTTATACTTCTACATATTTAAGCTTCCGTTGTATAATTGTTTCCCCTTTCCAAAATCCTAGATCTTCCTGGTCATTCAGGGAACTAGGGGTGGTTGATTAGGAGATTCAATAAAATTTATTTTTGTATAGCGCCATTCGCAACAGAGTTGCCGCAAGTTGAGTTATACATGGGCGTATTGTGATACATTACAACATCATTAAGACAGGTTAATAAAAAACAGGGAAAAGGAAACACAGAAATGAAAGAAGGAAAGTAAGATGACAGCAGGGGAGAGGAACCAAAAATTCCCAAAAACCTCTGGGGGTCAAAGGTCAACTGGCTGCTCAACCCCCTTGGGCATGCTAACATTACTGAAAAAGAAAGAGTGCGCTTGCTTGCTAAAAGCAAGGTGTACATGGTGGCGGAATCTGTAATAATGGCACAAGACGGTAAAACTGGCCAGCCTGGGTCAGCTTACCAGATATTTCTGCAGCATTGAGGCGACACAGCCACTGTCCCGTCTATCGTGGGTGGGAGGGGAGGGGGAGGGCAGCAGTGTGACTGCAAAGGGGTGTAGAGAAAAGTGTGGCGAACTGCAGAGAAAGTACGGCAAAGCTTTCGAACATGCAGAAAAGTTCTACCGCAGCGCGCTAAGAAACGCTTCCTGCTGCCACCAGGCACTTTAATATCTCCTCCCAACGATCCCGTCGCCACCCCCAGCCATAACACATGCCAAGGGAGCGTTTAAAAACACATAATGACACCCTGTGTCAAGTCGAGTCAAGCCTAGTGGGTTTTATTGTCATACCATCCTTATACGAGTACACACCGGCATGAGATAACTCTCTCCAGGGAACGTGGCGCGACGTACAGACAGCCAGTGACAGGAAAAGAGGGATTCGCAGCTGTGAAAAAAACTGTGCAAAAACACAGGGCTGGGTTTTAGACTATATATACATGGTGCCTGAGTATGTAATCAATGGTAATAAATAATGTAGCAGCACAGAACAGTAGCAGCATAGAACTGTGACAGTACATTATCTATCTATCTATCTATCTATCTATCTATCTATCTATCTATCTATCTATCTAGCAGTCTAGATAATATTTTTAGAATAGATAGAAAAGGTGTGGGGTACAGATGTGGGAGGGAAACCAGATGGAAATGTTATTTTTCTTTTCTTAAGTCCTCGTGTAACAGCATACTCACAAGAGCTCCCTGTTCTAGAAGCATAATTTTCATCTCCCTTGTGTTGTAGCTGCTGTGTTGAACCCAGTTTTAGTCCTCCCCAGACATCGTGTTATTGCGATAAATATTCATGAGGACAAACAGCCTTCGGGGAACACCGGTGATTTAACAGGCTGGCTTGGACAGGAAAATGTCTCAGTCCTAGACAAGTTATGTCAGAAGGCTCAGCGGGGAAGCATTACTCTTAGTTTGGGAAGAACAGAATCGTGTGCTGTCAATAATAATAGCAGCTGCTTAGACTGTAAAAACAGAAAGTCTTTTCTATTAGCCCCTATCACTCCCCCCCAGATCTCCTGAGCTGTCCCATAACGCCAAATCCTCTCCTTTATTTATTGTTCATTGCCAAGCTTTCGCGACTCTGATAAAGCAGCCAGCAGATGACAGAGCCAGATCAGAAACAACATCAGTAATGAAGTTGCAGGAGTAAAAGAGGACACAGGAATTATATTTAATAACAACCACCCGCTTCTCTCGACACCCATCCCCAATACATCTCTTTTGTCCCACATGACAGCTGTACTTGTATCTTCATAGCAGTAAAAAATACATTTTTAAAAAGCCATATTAAAAACCACCAACTCTACTCAGGCCAAAAAAAAAATTTTTAAAGTCACAGACGTTTGACAGGTAGTTGTGTTAACTAATTAAGTTAAATTAAACGCGGGGCTCCTTGGACTTGCCTGTGAAGGTTACCCGTCAGTCTTGCCTTTCAAAGCAAATCCAGCATACAGGATGTTTTCAGTTGCAAGTCTTCACTTGCCCGACAAAGGCTTGTGGGTCACTAACCAAAACTTGCACCGAGAACATTTTTTCTGTAATATCTCCCACCTTTTACAACGATTCTTAAAAAAGAATATCTCCCACAAAATTTAAAACATGTGCAGAGATAAAATGAATATTCACATGTGCCTCTGATTTCCTCTGAATTTTCTCTTTAATAAGTCGACTCTACCAATGGACACGGAAGTGGCCTGCACCATTCAAGGACACCTCTGGAGGTGATGCAGGCTTTGGGGATCTTAAGGAGGTCCCAGGGAAAGTTCCCTGCCAAGGTCGCTCATTAGCTTCGGCAAGACAAACAAACCGGGGCTCCCTTTAATTTCCTGCATCCGGTCTGTGGCAGAAATGGCCAAAAAAAAGGGGGGCAAGAGAGAGGGGAGGATGGAGGAGGATTTTACTGCACTACACCGGAACCCTATAAATAACTGCGATGGAAGGGGGAACGCAAACACCTGTCCCCGCTCAGTGTGCGTTCTGCGGCCCCTGCCCCGGAGCGCTGGTGCATGGGGGACTCGGCACCGACTCTTCTCCGCACACGTTGGACGATGAGTCGGCCCCCATCCCCGGCACGGTTGTCAAGCCTCATTAATGCTCAGCGTTTGGCAGATCGATAACGGCAGAGCCCTGTTCTACCAAGAGTAAGGAGTGAGCGAGAGAGAGAGAGAGAGAGAGAGAGCTGTACGCTGTCCCTGTCATTTCTTTTTGCTCGGTGTAGTTGAAAAATTTTACGTTTGAGGACTGAAGATGATCCACCTTAACAAGACATCAGCAGACGGAGAGGAAGCAGACAGGGATTAGCACCGCTGTTGAACCGCAGATGCAGGGCGACCGATTTCCATGCAGATGTTGATGTGGCGTCCAGATGATTTTTGGCAGGGCTGACCACACCCTGCCCAAACACAGCCCGCGCAGAACACGAGCACGGGAATCAGCGGGATTTTACTCGCGGAGTTGTTTTGCTTATTCTGATTGATTGAGGCGTGCTGTGATCTGACCTGCATATGTGCTGGTAATTCGCTGCATCTTCCATTGTTCACGATGGAGTTTGGCTCTCGTCAGAATATCCCGCATGGCCGATTTGGTGCGGTTCTCGTGCGGGGCATCTCAGTTTGAGACGGGGAGGATGTGACACGAGATGTGCCAGCCGGCGGTCACGCCACCGCCTGAGGCGGGGATGGGGGAGCGGGGTCATCGACTCCGACCTCCGAAAACGCTCCAGCTTTTGCAACAGGCCTGCATTCCTGGGTCTTCTGCCAGACCCATTGCAAAATCAATACTCGAAACCCCTGCTTAACAAACATACGAGTCGGCCCCAACAGAGAGAAACCTCTTCTTGCCAAAACTTTAAACTTTAGTGATATGATCAAATTCCAATTGTTTCTGTCTAATTTTCCCCAATGTTTGAAATCCATGGTTATGATAAAGCTCAAGTCAACATTCCTCTGCCCACGTGCCAATGTGCTGATATACAGATTCATAGTGCCACATTTTGCGAAAATGGTGTCTCCTGATTTACTAATATACTTACTCTGAATATCTTTGCCCTTGTCACGAGAAAAAAACACCTTAGTCTATTTGCTGAAAATATCACACATTCCCGTCATTCACCATCCACGGCTCTGATAACGATCAGCCACAGTGCGGAATATGTGTGAAAAATATAATATTCACACTGAACGTGGGGCACCTTCTGAGTTCCAGTTGAATAAATAGTAAAGTAAGACTCACCCATGTGAATGTCAAGGTAGAAGGGATCCATGTTCGGCCACAAGCGCTGGGCATCCGATTGAGTGTGCGTGAATCCCACCGCCAGCGGGTGCCCAGTAGGTTAGTCCTCACTCTCAGACAGCTACTGCAGAACAGAGAGCTTCTCTGGGCACCTAAATAAGGCTTCACACCACAGCGTTTTACCACATAGAGTCCTTAAACAAAAGTCTGTCCCCTGTTGCAGATCAATCTGTTGAGAACTCCCGACTCCACGTATTAAGAAATGTTGGCTCTCATGTTCTGGAAAGTAATAATGAAAGCATTGCGGAATGAAATAAGGGGGACTTACTCAAGAGTCTGGCACCTTCAAGGACAGCAACATCGCTCTGGGATTTATATTCCTTTAACACAGCTTACTAACTGTTCTTCACAGTCTATTAAGAAGCCCACCATAAAGCCGTATCTGGAGATTTCAATGACAGACAGTTGGTATTTTCTTTTATATGTTAACAAGGTCTATAATTGAAGTGTATTATCCATGGAAGACCTCAAAGTTATATAGAGAAGAAAATATATAAACCTCTTTTGAAATGCGCAAAAAATGGAGGATAATTGTGAAAGCCACTCATGACTACATGTTATGGAATGGACATTCCTGATATATTTATACAACAGACAGTATCAAAGCCTCTCTGTCACTGTTAGGCAGTGATATGTATTAAATACAAAAAAAAGCTTTGACAGACATATCACATTTCCATATCTTTAGGGCCTTGAGAAGCTCCACAAATCCTCTCCACAGGTGTGCTCCATGGTACAGCACATGGGCCCCTACTTTTCAGCTCCCCACCTCCTTATTTTCCTTCTGTCTACGCAGTAACTTTCCAGACTGTCCAGCATCGATGTCTCTGTAATGCAAAGACATACACCTGAGATTTTATTGAAAAATCATTTTGATTTGTTGAGATTCTGTCATAAATCTAGTGCCCCAAAACGGTCATTATGCACTATATACAGTGCTGAATATTACAATCTATAACTGAGGCCATTTACTAAATCACCGTCCCTGGTGCTGGCGAGATAAATGAGGGGGTCGACCTCACTTCCTCTGACATTGTAGAGTCGACCCTGACCGAGGCCTCATTCAGTTCCCAGCCACTCAATGCAACTGCACCCATGACTGGGCCGTACAAATGAGCCATTGGGCAAGAGTGAGTGACGTCTTTAATATACAGTGATGATACTAAAGAACGGCATCAAAAACTCATAGAAGGCGGTTGGTAGGAAGAGCTCTTATAACGGCCTGTAAAGCTGCTCTTACCCATAGTCCCAATGAGACTTAAACAAATTCAAGCAGTCAGATGAAATACTGCAAATTTTCACCATAGAAAACAACCACTGCCCTTTCAGCCCCAGGTTATATGGCAGATACATAAAATGGATGGATAGATGGATGGATGGATGGATGGATGTTTAGTATGACACTACTTCATTCATGCCAAGCAAAAGATATCATTAAATGTTTCTCTATTGTTAAATTGTATTAATATGACTCCTGGTAAAAATTATGTAGAAGTGTGATATCCTGGGATAATCCCAGAACACTGAGTGTTTTCCCTAAACAAGCCATTGACATAAGGCCGTAACTCTGAGGTTAGGGTCACCACAAAAACACAGCACAGAAACTCATTATTAATGTGTGCCGCATCCTGGCAAGGGATTTATAATGGGCATAGACACCACTTCCAGCGGCCATGATGCTCTTTCCAAATAAGCTGAAGCAGAGGACATGATCTTCTCGTGGAGAACGTGATCTTCTCGCAGAGGACGCGATCTTCTTGCGGAGGCCGTGTTTTGCAACGGACTGGAAGTAAACAAGGGCTGCCACTCCGTCTTAAGCGCCACATCCAGATGTGCGACAACAGCGATTCCTAGAATCGGTGGGGAGGCTGCTTGTTGATGAGCAGCAGACGGCCCCCTAAGGGCTGATTTCAGACGTAGACGGCTGAGGTTTATTCCAGGAAAGTCCGCAGAAATCGGGCGGCCGGCCGAAGGAGCACGTATGGCACCTATCTCGTGGAAAAGCCGTACCTTCCGTGTTATCGTGACAACGCAAGGCGGAGCAAAGCATTATAATACACACCGTCTTTAATATAAAATGCTTTTCTCAAGCGTTTTGATTTTTTTTTTGCTTTTAAACAGTGATTTAACAGTTTTAAACACTGTCAGAATATTTTATGATTTTTTTATCCTTTGGAAAGTGACCTTGGGTTTGTGAAAGGCACTATATAAATGTAATTTATTATTATTATTATTATTATTATTATTATTATTATTATTGTTGTTGTTGTTGTTCTTGGTGTTGTAAACCTACCCTTTGGCTTTCTATTCAAAACTGCACTCTCCCCTATGTATGACTCTGAGTACAAAGAAAGCTCAGTTTTTAAAGATATTTGCAAATAACAAATATCAAAATGTAAAACATGCCCTCCTCATAGTTAGCAGCCATAGTAAATAAAATGTTTCTTTTATTTTTGTTCATCCTTCAATTCCAAGAAATTGTTTCATGTGAATTTTATTTAGTCCATTTAGAAAAAATTGCAAACACTTCCTAATGCATTAGTGTTTCCTAAGCAGAGCAACATTCTGCAGGGCTTTGGTTTGGAAAAAAACGTCCTCTCCCTTTGAAAGGCCCAGATCTACGGGAGAGATACACGCTATTGATTCCTCCGCACTTCAGCGCAGCCATTAGCAGGAGCTTTAGATAAGTTATTGAAGTGCTCTTTTACATCAGCATTTTTTATTTTTTTTTTCGAACTCGGGGAGAAATTGTGCTTCCGTTCGGCAAGACGGCAGAGCGCTGCGGCGAGTCCCTCAGATGCATTACGCTCCTCGCATTCGCAGCCCGCCATTGCCTGTCCAGATACGTGGTCATAAATGTTTACAGACATGCTTGTCAAAGAAAAACATACACGATGTCTACTGTATGTCAGGGTCACGAAGCATAGTTTTATTTTTAAATATAAAGGAATATTCTGTCGCTGCTGCTTATTGCTGAATTACCGTTTATGTTTATCTATCACTTATACTGTATTGTTCTTGTCTGTCTCTATGTGTGATTGTGCAGTCGTAATATGAGTAATTTCCTCTGGTATAAATAAAGTCTTCTGATTCTATCTATCTATCTATCTATCTATCTATCTATCTATCTATCTATCTATCTATCTATCCATCCATCCATCCATCTATTCACTTGCTTAGCTTTCCCTTACCCTCAGTTTTCAGACCTCATACTCATACACTTTGCAAACCAAAGACGGTTCCTTCCTCGCTGGGCAGGGAGACTCATGTGATGAGCGTGATAGTTGGAAGAGAACAGGAGCATGGAAAAGACCTGGCAAGTCACAAGCACTGGCCATGTGTGAGGCTGCCATAGTGAGGCTCTGTAATACGAGGGAGCCCAACCAATGCTCCGGGGGGGGTCTGTGAGAAATGGGAGCGTGTGTGTGTGGGAGATACCTGAATACCTGGCGCTATTCAAACAGCTCGCAGAAGAACAACCCCATTTCATTCAGACATACATGGCGTGCCTTGATTACAGTTTAAGAGTCTTCCATTCCAAAATGGGACTTGAAG
Organism: Hippopotamyrus pictus; assembly: GCA_026781145.1. Lineage (NCBI taxonomy): Eukaryota > Metazoa > Chordata > Actinopteri > Osteoglossiformes > Mormyridae > Hippopotamyrus > Hippopotamyrus pictus. The sequence continues at coordinate 4,198,313 of JAODLC010000123.1, read as the reverse complement.
AATGTTTGGGTCTTTTGTTCATTTTTGCAGCCAAAATGGAATTAGCCAAAATGGGATTTTAGCAGTGTTTAGCATTTGTTTCCTATTGTTTTCTGCCCAGAACAGGACTGGGAGAGACGTTCACTGACTGCCTACCTTTTCCTAACACATTAAAGAAATTTTGCATTTCACAACTGTGGAGTTTTAGCCATACCTACGCCTTCTCTTAATTGTTTTGGGACAGCTCCCTGTGCTTGAGGCTGTGCTGGGCTTCTCCTCATGTTACACAAATCCTTCCCAGATCTGACATCACAGTTCCGCACCAGGTGGGCCGACAGCACTCAATCCGGCCATCTCAATGCCAAAAAAACAATATTCCAAATAATGCTTTGCCAGGATTAGCCTTTCCGATACACCAATTTCTCCGTAAACAAGCGATCACATCGACAGCCCGTATGCTATATTGTATTGTAGCCACCCGCTAAAACACCAGCGCGGCTTGTCAAGTTCTCTCCGGGTGCCGAAGTTAATCAGAGGAGAGTGAAGCTTCCAGCACAGGGCACATCCTCTCCATATGGCTGTTTTTTTTTTTTTACTCAAGCCCACAGGCACGTTTTTGTCATCTTTTTATGTACATGCCGCTACATAGCAGTAGTTCCTAATTCCGAAAAAGTTGGCCGGACGTACAGGGCAGTCGTGGCCTCGCATGGGACCGGATGTTTGAATAAATCAATCCTGTGAACCAAAGACTTATATCAGGTGGCCCAAGGCATGCAGACTCTGCACTGTGAGGCAACCACATCTGTTTTCACTCACAGCAGCCAGTCTTCATGGTAAGGGCCGCTGTGAGCTACTATAGAAGTTGCTGGACAATTGAGGGCTGGCTGAACTGCGGAGATTTATACATTCTTTGCTGAGTGCACACATATTTAATACAATGTATACAAGTCTGGAATTTCATCAGCTGTGCAAGAGAGATTTCCCAACCAAAAGAATTAGACAGCCGGACATGCCCAATTCACCGTTCGGCTGCCCAGCTTCGAAAGGGCTTCCCCATTTAGTGCCTATAACAGAATGATTTATAGCATAATCAACATAACAACCGTGGATTCCATCTACATTTATGTCCTTATTATAGGATACATAGTCAAAACTGTGCCTAATTACACTGATGTACATACAGACTGTATAAAGTAGCAATATAAATTTATGACATCATAAATTTATGAATTCTCATTAACTGCCGGCCTCGCTTCCATGAAAAGAATAACTCGTGTTTACCATGTAAGCTAATACTGTAGGTGTGGTTCATAAAAAAAAAAAAAAATCACTTGTCGTAAAATCCATCCATCCATCTTCCGTAACTGCTTATCCAGTACAGGTTCATGGTGAGTTTGGAGCCTGTTTCATGAATCATGAGGCGCGATGCAGAAGACACCCAAGACAGGATGCCTGTTCATTGTAAAATGATGGTAAAAAAATTAGTCTTTTAAGATGAGCAAACATTAATCTATATGAGCACAAATACGTAGGAGGGAGTTCTTTATAAAAATTAAGGGGAGTTCAATAAATTGTTGCCCTGACTGTGCGTGCATTGGGTGAGAGTGTGTGGTGAAGCCCATTGGACAGGGGTTTATGCAGGGGCGGGGTCACTGGCCCCAGCTGTAAGCTAATTGGCCCCAGCAGTGCCCCCTCCCCTATCACTCACTCATCCATAACAAGTCATTGGCTAATGTTAAGGTTGCCTCCCCCCCATATGAATTATGGCCCCTCTTATTCCTCCAACTCTCCCCTACAACTGGCGGAGTTTACGTCCAAAGGGGTCTTTTCTTTGTTACTAGCCTCCGTCTGTTAAATTACTTTCAGTAAAGTGTGTCATGCATCGCTACGAAACAGAATAATTCATTCTGTCTGATGAAGAGTTCGGCCTTCTGGTGTCGCATTAGTGGACCAGGCTGGTGCTGATCCACTGGAGATGAGGTGGCATAAATCCATGCCCTGCAGCCATAGATCATGTCACTCACGGCCTGGTCTGTCCCAGAGCGTGACCTCACTGTCCTTTACACCTCAACTTCCTGAGGACAGAAAGCCATGGATAGCTTTTAAAGCCTGTGCGTCCAGCAGACACAATCAAGCTGGGACCCAAGCAGCAATCAAGATGCTGTTTCCTTGACATCAACAAAGACTGACAAATTAACAAATAAAATAGCTGAAAATGAAGCTTTATTGCACTGATAAAGTAAACACCTTTAACTCATAGTGAAGGACTTACTCACCCGAAACAAGAACCTGTGTTTTCTGTTTTAATTTATAGGTGCACTTGAGAAGCCTACCCTGCTTCTAAAATGTTTCATAAAACACTGAGATGGAAACGGGCGAGAAAGGAGAATTTCGTAATGCGCTTCTTCTTGTTTTCAAATGAATGGATTGGTTGCACAAAATCTGCTGTGTTCTGTAGAGAGGTTTCGGGTGAGGAAGTGAGGATATGTCCTGAGTTAGACAAAAATGTACGATGTTTGAGTATAGCTAGCAGTCAGCTTGTTAGATGTCCATCAATAATACTATAAGTACAGTAATGAAAAATATTAGCTTATATTAGTATAAATACATCCAACCAACAGCTTATCCTGGTGCGGGTTGTGGTTAATAAAGTATGAGATCCATTTTTAGAAAGAACTTTTTTCTTTCTAAAAGATTTTTTGGTTTCCAACCATCCAGAAAAAAACAAGTATTTGAAAGAACAATATCCATCCATTCATCCATCCATACATCCATGTTCAGAAAATTCTGTTGCTAGAAATTATACCTGACTTCACGTCAACACTTCATTCTCTGATGCCTTCAACTACAAAAAGATATTTGTCTTCTAACCCCTTATCCTGGTGGGTGGGAGGGGGGCTGGAGCCTGGCC
>JAODLC010000123.1:4179893-4195323 GCA_026781145.1 Hippopotamyrus pictus | reverse complement strand
CGGGGGGGGGGGGGGGGGGGGGGGGGCGGGGGGCAGACTGAGGTACACCCTACGTGGGATGCCTGTGGGATGCAGGGCACATACACAGATACCTAGTCGTAGACTACGGACAATTTAAGAGAGTGATTCTTCATAAATCCCCATAAATGCGAAAATTCTCTTTTTGCCTACCCCACATACAGGTGAGAGGGGGCCATGGGGGTCCCAGTGCAGGGTCAGCCAACCCCCCTCCTCAAGGGCCCACAAACATGTGACTCCTCTGCCAAAACAGGAAGCGGCCACCTTCTGATCAGAGTCACAGAGTCTTAGCCCACTGAGCCTCACTGAGCCCCCAGTGACTCTTACTGTAACTGCATAGCTTTGTGTCGCCTGGGAGGCCAGGTTATTTTATTTCATTTTATTTTTGACGTCCACTGGTTCTCTTATACATCATCCATTTTGTTCACAATGCTGCAGGTCTCTTGGTTATATTATGTGTTCATTCGAGGGATCAGTTGCATTGCATGATTTAATGAAGTATTATTAGAATACATGATATATTGTGAAAAATAAGTACAATGTGTTTATATATTATATATAGATTCCATATAGAATGAATCTGAAAAGGATATCTCTATAATAGGGTACATACAAATTATGTGATGTCAGAGTGATGTATGTTTTGTAATGTGAGAATGTATATGATAGATATTGTGTAGGTATTAAATATAGATGATTATATTAAGAAATGGAGATGCATTGTGGGCGTTGATAGGGCAGGAGAGGTTTGGCATGTCTGTGATACCCATGTGCTCTGGTATCCATGGGGAGGGAAAGCCCACAGACCATCACACTGTGCCCAGGGGGGTGGCCACGGGCAACCATGCAAACTCCACGCACACGGAGAGGGGCTGGGACTCGAACCTCCAGCGCTGGAGACGCAAATAAAAAAAAAAGACATGGTGGGTATAACGTCGCATTAGGGCAAGGCTATGTCTGGAGATTTTAACGAACAAAACAGTTGTGGAGTCAAAGCCACATTGTAAGTGGGTAATGATTCAGGCCGTTTCTGAGCGAGCTGATAGGCACAGCAGATGTCGTAGGACCGCAGTCGGAGAAGGGGGCTGGAGCTGGCCCAGAAAATCTTATGTTAGGGGCTGCTGGGAGGCAATTTTAAGGTAGTTAAACTATCACAGCCGCTGGTACTTGTTTTAACAACCTCCCCTCCCCCGCCGGGGCTCATTTCAGACCTCGCTTCTGTTTATGATGTCATATTAATGGACAGGAGATGCTGCCTGTCCCATTCACAGAGTGAGGAACTGTGGAGGGCTTTCTCTCCCTCTCTCTCTCTTTTTCTCTGTTCTTCTTTCTCTCATTCTCACTCCTTTTCTCCCTCTCTCTCTCTCCCTCTCTCTGTACTTCTTTTTCACCTTCTACCTCGCTCGCCCTCTCTCTCTCCTTCTCCCTCCTTTCCTCCCTCTCTCTCCCTCGCTCTCCCTCTCTCCCTCCTTCTTTCTCTCCTCACTCCTTTTCTCCCTCTCTCCCCTTCTCTCTCCCTCTCTCTGTACTTTTTTCACCTTCTCCCTCGCTCTCCCTCTGTCTCTCCTTCTCCCTCCTTCTCTCTGCTCTCTCTCTTTTGCTCCCTCCCTCCCTCCATCTCTCTGTTCCAGGTGACTCACGGGGGCTCGCCTCCCTGCAGCTGGCTTGGCAGAGGCCGGTGAAGAGCGCTGCTAACGTTTCTGGTTGTCTGTGCCAGTTTGACTCTCACCTTACACCGGCGCCAAAACAACGGACGAGAAAATCCTGAAACAAACGGCACAGATCAGACACAGATGGTGCAGCCCATAATCTGCTCTCTTTAAAGCTCAGTAATAAAACAGGAGCCCCCCCCCACCTTCCAGCTGCCCCCACCCTCTCTCAAAGCCCCATGGTGCTGCATTACCTTGGGTGCTGAGCAGCATTCATCCATATTATCGTCACCTTCGCTTGGCCATGCACGCCACTCGCAGGCAAATCAGTGCTTGTTCCCCAAGGACAGGTAGGGGGTTGGGTGGGGGAGGTGTAGTATAATGACAGTAGGGTCCTTTAAAAGGTAATACGGAGGATCTTTTTTATCTTCCCATCTTATTAAATCTACACAGTGAGTCCTTTAAAAGTTCATTACGGCAGTGCTCCGCGGAGAATGCGCTTCCCAGCGGTGATTTGAGGGAATCGTTCAGCATCTATCACTCAAAGGGAGATGACAGGCAGCCCGCTGGAGCTTCACTTTCCCTGGGAATGCAGACGGGAGGCGGCTTTTTGCTGAATCCCGGTGGGGGACAGGCTGTTGTACCCTTGAGCGAGGTACTCAAAATCAATAGGATCCCATGAAACATCTAGCTCTACGACCCGACAGTCATCAGCCGCACTAAGACGTTTTGAGCAAAAGCATCTGACGCCCTTGTGATACATCAGCCTGCAATGAACTGCAATCCCTGTCCCTGTTCAAAACTCTCATGCCAGTGAGTGCCAGGCTATAGGCATAAGTAATATTCGGGTGCTGGTGGGATTGCCTGGCCGTAGGCCAGAAAGCATGTAAGAGGAGCTCTGTGCAAATACTGATAAGCTGATACAAATAGCAGACCTACGGGAACAACACTCAGATTTTAAAAACACTCACTCATCTGCCAAGTTCTTATGCAATAGGCTGCTTATTTATAGTTAAACCTTAAAATAACTGTGAATGAACGTTTGTGGTTAATTACATCTATATACAACTTACAGGTATCTCTAAATAAGTGCCTTCAGTAGGTAGAAGTTGAGCATATGTACAAATGCTTATGCACACAATGCTACTTTCTTTGTTCTGGAGTCCCTGAGGGGGCTGTGCTAATCACCATCTGGCTGACGGTGACCCTCACCCTGCCCCCCCCCCCCATCAGAATTCATGGGGAGGTGAATGGTCACAATGTGCAGTTCATGTGTTATTTACATCTCTGGATCTGGGGCTCGTTTAAACATGAAAACTTTGGTCTTTTGAGCAACGGCCGAGGGAGCGTTAGCGTGAGTAAGCGTTGTTCTGCTGGATCGGTGAGATGCTAAACTCTTGCTGCACAGTAGTATTTCCCAATCCGGTCCTTGGGGCCCCACAGACAGTCCACATTTCGGGAGCTGGGAGGGAGCAAAAACGTGGACCGACTGTGGATCCCCGAGGCCCGGATTGGGAAACACTGCCTTACAGTATGGAAACATGAAGAGAGTCACTAAATCATCCCCCAAACTGAGATCAAACAATGTAAATCTTGATACTTAAATAATATCTCAATAAAAAGCTAAAGACGGCCATAAAACCAAAACTTTAAAAGACAATGAAAGGGAATTGATTAAAAGTATAGCTTTATTCCTTACACTTCTATCATGTTTACAAGGAGTTTAAAATGTTATAATCTATATTTAGCAGGTAGAGACTGAAGACGGATTGCATGGTTACTTGGTACGATTCAGGTCAGCCACAGCTGCCCCAGTCGAGACCCCCGAGCCGGGACGCAGGGGACACGTCTGTTATCGTTTCTATAGTAGCTGAGAATGACTGGTGACAAATGGGCTGTCACGATGATGGAGGTTTTGCACTCAATGTAGGGCAGTGGGAAGTGGAGCGATTAAGGATGCGAGTTTGGAGCCGGTAGGGCGCTGGATCCGGCCCTTAGCAAGTCACTTAACTGCATTGGTGGTAAATATATATATTTATTGGCACAAGTACAGGTACACTGGAATGCTTCTTTTCACATATGCCATCTTACACTCCATTGAGACACACATGTTGGCAAGGGTGAAGTGAGGGGTCCGAACACAGGGTCAGGCTATTTGTCCGGCACCCCTGGAGTGTTGTGGGGGTTCAGAGCCTTGCTGAAGGGCCCAACGGGTGTGTGACTATTCTGCCAATCAGAAGACTCAAACCCGTGACCTTCTGGCAAATATTGGTTGTAGTGGCAAATCCTACAGTAATATTCTTACAGAGGAGATACTATGATTCTATTAAACAGTAACTGATTTAAACAGAAGTGTAAAATATGCCTCCTTTACATACTTTGGGTGAACAGCTTAGATGTATGGGCTAAATATATCTGGCATATAGACATAGGGTGTTGACACTCACACTCGCAGGGTTCGGGTCTCAAACCCCCTCCTGAGTGTATGGCGCTTTCATTGTATTGCCACTTTCCAGTTTAGTTCTGAAATATGCAGTTAGGCGTATTGTGGTCTCAAGGTATCCCAGAGGGAGTGAAGTCATCAGCCTATACCTGAAATGCCCAAACACATTCTGGTCCTTCATTGCCCTCCGAAATGTAGCACGACACTGATGGGATTGTTTCATATTTATTCATATTTCCGAAGCATTCTGCACCCTACACCCGACTGTCTTGCCATTATCTACATGTCTACATGTTTATTTTTTTGCATATTCATATTTCTGCTTTTGTTTTTATTTTTATTCTATATATTGTCTTTTGCATTTCTGTCTTGATTCTTGATTGTATCTTTCATTGTGCACCTCAAGACACCACCTGCATCCAAACAAATTACTGGTACTTTTGATACTTGGCGAATAAACATATTTCGATGATGCGGCACTCATCAAAACCGCGGACCCCTAGGCTCATCCGGACCTCACCCCAGCAGCTTTACCCACCGAGCCGTCGCCTCTCCTGGCTATACGTTCCCATGCTTTCGTGAGGCCCAGGACAAATCTCTGCAGGCTGCTGGTGGGGGCCATTCAGCTAGAGAGATCCCGACTGCCAAAGAAAACCTCCTCTCTGTCATTGCAGGGCCGTGCCCACTGGCCACGAGCTCGCCGGCGTCGGCCAATCAGAAGCGTGCCAGCCCAACCTCCCCCCCCCCACCCCCGAAACACCATTTCACAAGAAAGGGAGCAATAATCCTCTGCTGCAAAGTATTTTGACTAATAACCTCACACCCCATTTTTTGTTGGCAGGGTGGGGGTCTGGGGAGCCCCACCGCCCCTTACTGGCGTGTATCCGTGCGTGCCCATTCGACGGCGGAGTACGGCTTCCCAGAGCTCCACCACGCTCCACTCATACCCGGGCCAAACCGCTTCTCTCCCAAGCAGGACCGGTGCCACAAAGCTGCGAATCCAACGAGCTCGCAGCCAAGGCCCGGAAAAAAGAGGACTCAGAAATGGCAGAAGTGGTCCACTCTTTAAAAACGGTGCGTCTGGGTCCGTCAAAGCATGAGCTCTTGGTTGGATTTCCGTCTGTCTCGTGACGTGTCCCGTTGGACACTTCATGGGTTTATGCTAATATGGAAAAGGTCTCCAAGTTCCCTTCTGGGAACCCGTGCATTTCTGATTGGCAGTTTCAGGATCTGCGGCAAAGCAGAGCACCAGATTTTCTGACGCCATTAAAATCAAGCAGGGATGCGGCATGTAGATTTAATTTAAGTACTGAAAAGTCCCTTTGACTTCAGGAGAAAATAAAAGAATACAGAGCCAGCAGTTTTATTTCATTTAATAGCTCAGAAAAAAACCTCTCTTGGACATTGTCCGTCTAATATTTAGGAGATGTTAGCATTTAGAGAACAATTCTGTTCCATTTCACGCCGTTGGGCTGTGCGGTTTGGTTCCCTCTGCCTTCAAAAAAGATTCATAACTCTTTCACGGACTAAAAAGGAGCCATTTTCCCGCAGCATTGTTTGCACCCCGATCTAAATTCTGTAATCCGTATGCATCCTGGGATTTTTCTGGGCAGAGGTGGGCAGCCAGTGTGAAATGGCACAACACTCTGCAGATCAAACAGGAGGGGCGCCGAGGGGGAAAAAAAATATTAATTTAAATAAAAAGATGTCAGCAAAAGTGAGAGACGGGGCTTCCCCTGAGCCTGGCAGGCAGCAGCGCAACTCCAGAGCCCCGCAGGAAGCCAGCCTGGCAAATCATCACCATCTCCTCCACCCCAAACCCCCCCCACCTGCCCCTCCCCGCAGAAAATCAGTTCCTGGAGCTTTGATGGAGATGCATTGCAAAATCTCCCTTCTCCACATGAACTTGAAACTCTTTAAATAGGCTCCTCCACCCAAACACCAGATTCACTGTCACACTTGATTTCTATTTGCCCTGGTGTTCTGCTGATGTTCATAACGAACTCAGCACATCCCGGTGGATCGTGAAAACCGGAGACTTACGACATAAATGATATCCAAAAAGGTCTTAATCTGTTTAGAGTATGATGCTCCAACATTCCTCTGGCAGTGGCACCCTTTGTTTTTACCACAAAATAAATAGTGACTTAAATCACTGTGTAAAATTCCTCACAGCCATACTATGATATCATCTGAACATATCCATTCTTACGACAAACCCATTTATACGATGCAGAACAAAGAAAATAAGCCTATATTTAATTACAGAGATTTGTCTCCTTCATGATTAGTTCTTAATTGATTTGATTAAGTCGTGGCGAGGGAACTGGCAGAGTGATCCAGAAACTTCTGGCGGGTTGGAGACACGGGCTGCGGTTCAGCCAGGAGAAGGCTGGCTTCAGACCGCCGTGGGAATGATCCGGAAAACCTGGGAGACTGACAGAAACAATACAAAGGCCCCTGTGGTGCTTCCAGACTGGGGAGGCGAAGGGGCAAGGGACGAGAGCGAGGCAGGCGGAGGGCTTGTTACGGTAATCACCAGAATGTTCCAGCAGAAGGGCCGAGTTTATCCACCTCATGTACAAAACAGAAAAAGAGCGGCAACGGCAGCCGGTGTCAATTAAGAAATTAGAGTTAACGAGGGCATCTCACTTTGGTGCCTATCAGCGATTCACTTGAAAAAGAATTCGACACTAAAGGGAATCCAATAAACATTAGGTGGGAAATGAATGGAGCCCTAGGGAGGTGGAGACGTCTCTGTGGGATGCTTCCTTTGATAATACCGGGACTGAATTAATCAGATTAGACACCCCGTGGGACCGGCTCCAGCCGCATATGGGGAGCGATCCGCTGCTTCGTGTCGATTTCCTGCCTGCATCGCTAACGATTAGGCTTTTGATGCCTTTTTGATGTCATATTCGGACCTATCCAAAGCTGAATAGGTATGGATTTGGCTGTTTTTAGCAGCTGTGGGGGTTAATTTAATTGCGGCTTCATATTGGAGGCTGTGTGTGACTGTGGGTAAGATTTTGAGCCTGTGACCAGAAGGTTGTTGGTTCAAATCCCATCACCGCCCGTGTGATTTTACCATTGGGCCTTTGTATGTGGCTCAAAACCCCAACTGTGTCCAGGAACCGACTACCCTTGCTTTCTTGATTGTGCATCGCTTAGGGTAACCTTATCTGCTAAATACATAAATGTAAATACATACACAGAGCTGTGGGTGTTTCGTTTGGAGTTTCATTGTGGAGAATAATGTTGGAGGTGACTCCTTAGGGCAGTTCGGGTAACAACCAATGGAGATCTTTCTCACACATGAATAATCTGTAGCAGATTTCAGTATAAACAAAAAGAGTCATAGTCATAAGTCAGGTGATGCGGCAAAGTGCTGCATCTGTGCAGACTAACTTCTGCCGACTTTGTGTCTCTTAATGAGAATATTTAAACTACTTCGTTCAGCACAAAATGACTGAGCAGGAAGCGAGTGCGATGTGTCACTACATTCACAGGAAATTCTCATACTTTCTCCAGGAAGTGAAATTAGCTGGGGTATGTGCATGCGTTTATGCGTTTATGCGTTTATGTGTGTGTGTTTCTATTTCACTCATCTCTCAGTTAGAAAAAGCACCCAGATCAGACCAATTTACATGCTCTTCTCCTCCTGTAACCCCACAAGCAAGGGCTGTCCCAGGAGCTGTCTGGATTGGCTGGAGCCAATTATTTGTTGCGGCGTGCTTACTGGCTGCAAACACCCAATTTATCAGGACGTGTGGTGGAATCCGACCTGCCGCCTCAGTGTCGCTAAGAACGATGAAAATGCAGCGGTCTGCTAACATCCTATCAGTTACCCCAAGCAAGGGAAAAAAACAAACTAAAATTAAAACAGCTACATAAATGAACATTCCCCCAGATCTCAAACCAAAACCAAGAAATCAGGGCTACCTAATCTATCAGCATCTATTTTCAGATGGTTTTGTGTATCCAGCAACAAAGGCAGATTCCAGTGTCTTCCGTTGTACAAAGGTTCTCACACTCATGGCAAATAGCCAACAGTGAAGAGCTAATGGATTAACAACTTGCATCTTGAAAATACATTATTAAGTTGTGCTTACGATAAGGACGATTGTGATGTGGGGGGGGGTGCAGTGGGAAATGAGTGTCAGAGATCGCTGAGAACAGAATTCTGGGTGCAACACATGTGCCTGTGAAGGATATGGCTCAAATCAAATCACTTTATTTGTCACATCATTCGACACTTTGTAATCGGAAATGAATGAAAAACTTGTATGGAAAGTCCCACAGTGGCAGCAAAAAAGTACTGGAAAATAAAACGAAACACAACAAAACAAGATCAGCAATATTGCAAATGGAAATGTACAGGAAACGGTGATATACAGCATTGTGCTAATAAATAATGAGCAGATTGCAATGATAAATATAATAAATTCAACAAATGCCGCATGAATATAAGCATGGCTGGTGGATATGGATGACAGAATGTTCCAGTGATCAAAGCTCAGCGGCTGATTGGTCTGAAGGAGCTCAGTCGCTGATTGGTCTGATGTCCCTGAGTCTGCTGGTTCAGGGCCACATGCTTTACGGTAGCAGTTTGAACAGTTTGTGGCTCCAAAAATAGGAAGAGAGCAATTTAAACCAAGTTGACGTATCTTTATCATCATCTTCAGCTATGTCATAGTGCATCCTGAGACATGGACATAAGACAGAAAAATACAAACAAAAATACAATATAAAAATGGTTAAAAAACAGTTTTGGGTAAATGGACAATGAGTTGTAGGGCCAGCCATCCCCTCCCTCAGGCACATGGTGGGACATCCTCGGAGACACCTGGAGGCCCAAAAAAGGCCATTTGCTGGCCTGACCATGTCCCACCTCTGCCCCCCTCCCCTTCCTCTTTACACCTTCGCCTTTTCCAGTTCCAGTTTGCAGTGGTGGGTGGGCGCGAGTGGCACTCACTCAAGCGCATCGCCCTATCACTCACGTCGGGGCCCCATGAGCGAACTCGGCCTGAAGCCCCAAGTATCGATTTAAATTAAATTGATGTATGATGTGGGATTATTTCAGCATTAGTCTTGGCTGCTGATGGGATTATGGGAGACACCATAGATCACATTGACGGTCCAATGTAGAATATGGGGTGAATAATTTGTAGTCATTAATTACACTACGGGTGACATTATTACTGAGTGAAAAACAAAAATCTGCAAAAATGCCTTAAATAAGCTTTCCAGGAACATAGGCTACAAGGGTTCAGTGTCCAAGTAAAAAAAAATAAAAAATTGTGGCTAAACTGCTGGTCCAGGATGTTTTGGGAGCAAGAAACATATTGCAAACAAACATGGACAATTCAGCCTGTCTTGTTTATACAGATATTTATTTATATGTTCATTTGAAAATGTTCAGGGCTGTTTTCATTTTGGCTGAGCTGATTCATGGGTTGTTATGCTGATGCACGGTTTTTGGTCAATATACATTTTCATATTCGTGGAAACAAACAGATTCTGTTATGCGGGCTTCATTCCCTTAAGATAAAGTTAAAAATCACAGCATCCCTATAGCTCAGCTGTTTCGAAAGCGGAATGAAAGCTCCGGACATGTGGACAGAGACGAGTGTCGTTCCAGCCAAATCGCAGCTGACGTGTGGCAACTCTGAGGTTTGGCACAGACACTTTGAAACCAGCAGCGGCAAAAACCAGACAATCACGCCTTCCTGTTTTTAATTCTATTTTATTTTATTGTTTTTTTGGGACAGAGACATCACCCAGCATAGGCAAATGCTACCTATAGTAAAAGTGCACACTGAATGGCATCCATCCTCAGACTTTGGAAAGGCATTTCATCTGATGCTGCAGATTTGGGCCAGCCTGCAAAAGAAGACGTAAGAGATAGACAGAGGCCTATATTTGTTGTCACGTCATCCCTGGGTGCCTCTCCCACAAATAGCAAAGACATAGATAGATAGATAGATAGATAGATAGATAGATAGATAGATAGATAGATAGACAGACAGACAGACAGACAGACAGACAGACAGATAGATAGATAGACAGACAGACAGACAGATAGATAGATCGCCTCCTCCCCCCCCACCAACACAGGAAAGGCCAAACAGGATGGAGGACCTCAGACTGGTGGCCTCGTTATGCCATGATTTAGCGGATCTCTTTGCCGGCCAGCACCGCGAGAGCGCGGCCCGTTTCTCTGCGACCCCGGCGACAGCTGCCGCCAATAATTGCGTGCCTCTGCAGCTCAGTCGCGGCACGATCCACACGCCGCTGCCAACGCCAACCCACCGACGCCGCACTTGTCCACAAATAGCACTTTGTCGCTAACCTCTCCTTCACCTATGCACCTCCTATTCTGTCTTTCCCCTCTGTCGCCAACGGGGGGCCACGTCCCGCTGCCGCATTCTTTTATGTCCGATGACATAGGGATGGACAGGAAGCAACTTCTCGGAAAGGTAATCTGATCCGCCACTGAAAATGCTATAGCCCCTGTATCAGATGCACAAATGACTATGACAATTGCCAAAAAACAAAAACTAATAAATAATTAAATTAAATTAAATTAAATTAAATGTAATTAAACAATGGTCACGCGAAAGGGAATGATGTCCATATTAGGCAGGAACGGAAGCAAGGAACTGAAGGGCAGTTTGGCGTAGCAGATGACTTGTTGAAACTTTTGACCTTTGACAAAGTGGTCCACTTGTGTCAGGATGAGCTTGTTAAGCAGCACCCTGCAGACTGTCTCCCCTGGGTCTTATTTCACTCCATATTCTTTCTACACACTTTGACATGCTTGGAGTACATGCACTTGGACTACGTTCAAGCTCAGGAGAAAAATATGGCTGGACAACAAAAAGGTTCAAAGTTAATCCACTGTTTGGGGATAAAAATAATGGAAAAGTTTAGCAGCACATGGAACAAAAGTTTGAGCAATGCAGAATTAAGTTCCATATCTACAGTGTTCGTTTTGGCAGTGTATATTGGTTTAGGTTTAGTCTTCGTCTTTTGACAAAAATGCAATTAAAATTTAGTCATCGTTTAGTCATCTGATTTCTTTTTTTTTAGTTTTTGTCTAGTTTTAGTTGTCGAAAATGACAGGGCATTTAGTCAATAAAACTAACAGGTTTAGTCATAGTCTAATACATAATTTTCACATTTATATAAAAATTTCACAGAATTTTCTGTGTACGCACACGCATAAACACACGCACGCATATGTCGGGTATGCCTATCCTTATGGGGTCCGCTATTTCAGTACTATGGGAAAAATGCTAACGCTAACTATGACAACCTTAACACCCACCCGCCCTAACCATAACCATAAGTAACCAAGCAAAATACAAGAGTTTGCATTTTTAGTTTTCTCATAGCAGTCACCGATTTTTATGGAGACCAGGAAACCGGTCCCCATAAGGGAAAAAAAACTGATATATCACCAATTCTTGAAACTTTGGCAAAAACATGTCCCACTAAGAAAAGTGCTCATTCTGTTGGAAATTAATAACATCTTCATGAATAAAAAGAACCAAGGTTATAATTAGGGGGTGCTTTGCACATATTTAAGATTCTTTTATAGGCTTATTTTTTATTTTTATTAATTTAATGATTATATGCTGGCCCATTGCCTACAAAATCAGTTGTCCTCAGATAGGGGATAATCATTTCAACTTGATTAAAAAACAAAAAGTAATAATTGAACTGAACAGTATCTTTACCACATGAAAGAGTACATTGTAATATGTATTAAAATCTACAAACAGTGAGATTTGAACAATATTTACTATTACTTTGTGGTTGCTCAAAATGTGTCCCACATATTCATCACCACCGTCAGATATTTATAAAAAGCAATAAAATCAGGCAACTACAAGGTCAACTACATTCCTGAGGACCCCATTTTCAAACCTTCACCTCTACTGTATGCTTCAAGATCACTCAAGCTCCTGTAAGTTTGTTATTTTCTCTTGTTCATATTTTTGGACACTGCTACTGTCACAACCATAACATGTCAACACCGTTTCTTTTGTAAAAAAAACATATTATATTAGATTATGACATAAATGTATACTTTTTATGAAGAGGTCTGAAGTAGCTAGCAACAGAGGAGAAATAAAATGGCTAATGTGAACAACACATGCATATCATGTGAAAGAGTAGGTTTTTGTCACCACCGTCAGACGTCACCACCGTCACATTATCTGTCTGACAGTCGTGACAAAAACCTCCAAATGGTCCTCGACGGAGGCTAGAATATGATTGTTGATCACAATAAATACCAATATGACCTGCAATGTGTCATTAACCTCTTTGGTATTTTTTATTGATGTAATTCCCCTTATATTTCTTCCATATCGTCCAACCCAATCCCTCTCTCTCAATTCACTATTATGCCACGTTCATTTGGCTTACCTCATCCACCATTCGCAACATTCCCCCCCCCAAATCATTACACTCAAGTTTGACTTTATGTTGACAAAAACAAAGTAATAACTGGAAAAAACGCGAGGTTGCACCGGTACATTGCTGAACAGCCAAGACCTTGGTCTATGATGATAAACCTTCTGATTTTGTAATTTAAGTAACTTTTTATTTTCAGAATTAAAACCTGTAGTGTCCTATACTACATAAACCATGATTAAATCATTAGCATGGCTGAATTTTCTTAAATATGTTGGGTTAAAACACGTTGCATATCTGCCCCAGTGTCCTAAGGCATGTGGTACTCCCCCCCCCCCCACCCGCCAAGCCAGAGATTGTGGGTTTGAGTCCCATCTGGGGTGTTTCTTTCCCCTGGGATCAATGAAGTTTATCTCACCCTGTTTCATTGTACTCCCTGTGTGCAATGTGATTACAAGCCAACCTGTTGAATCGGTAGCAAAATGATTACAGTTCCTACATACATTTGCAGAATGATCATTTACTTTCTGCAGTTCCTTCTGTTGTTTTTTCTGGTATTTATGGGTCAAACCATTTCTCCCGGGAACATAAAGTGCTCTATAATTTCATTTATTTTTTAACTGCTATAATACTCCTAAAATGTGCTTTTGTGTTTTTCCAACAAGTTAAACGATTTCCACCAAAAACTGATGATGATGACTATTACCTGTAACTAAATCTCACCCTTTAATAACCAGCAATTACCCAAATATGACTAGAGCAATAAAACTCTGAGCGATTACTGAGGTTACCATCCTGGCTCAGTTCACCATGCCACGCATATTCATATTCTAACTTAGCCAAAGTAAAATAAACCCCAGAAACCCACAAACACAAACATCTCATCTGTGCACATTTTCCCTAAAAGCATTTCTGTATTTGTGATTCAATTACTGGCAATTTCTTAAAATTATTTTCCAGCATAAATCCTGTATGCCAACACATCGATTTACTTTCTCTTGTCTTGCTTACCTATCCTCACATCAATGCTTGTTTCTGTCTTTTTTTCCTCTCCTGATGCATGCCGGTGCTTAAGCTGTCGCTCCGGCCTTCAGTCGAGGGACCACATTGCCACTGCAGATGAACCTCATTGGGTTAGGCACTAATGCGCTAATGTGCTAATATGTGATTCCTTTCTTTGTATTAAGGCAGCAGTTTGCCAGGGTGTTTCTCTCTCAATTTCTATTCTACATTTCTGCCGACTTGGTATTACTGAACAGAAAGTTTTCAAATGCACACAGCGTAACGGATATCGTGTTCCCTCGCAAGAGAAAAAAAAATGAAAATACAAGACAGGTATCATTACAATAAAACTGTAGCATTAAGGACAAAAAGGTGAGAAATGAATGCATATGTGTATTGTGCATTTGGGGAGCAGCTTTAAATGTAGGACATCACCAAAGCAATAAGAACTGGGGCAATATACACCTTTATTTCAAAGCACGGTACAGCTTTCCACTGTTGTCTTAATATTGAATATCATAGAGGGGCTTTTGTGTCTTCTTTATTAATAAGGCCGGCGTCTGCGTCGAGGAGTCAGGCTTTTAACTGAAACCAAGAGCCACATCCACATGTGCCAAGTCTCGTAGCTCTCGCACAGAAGTCCTGTTTCATTGCCTCCAAAAGGCTTACTGCTGCTAGGTGTTTACTGCTTTCGATGGAAACATGCAAGTATGTGTGTTGTGAGATTTTGTGTTAGATCTACGTCACGCTAACATTATAAAACAAATCTTGTACAACCTCGACTATGATCTTATTGAGCCCCTAGTCAAACGGACCGGCTCTGTACCCCCCCCCAAGTCAATTTCAAAGCTATTTCCTCGTGCATTTGTTCAGGATTCAGTTGACATGTGTGCAAGCCGGCATCCTAGGATTCCCTCAGCGTCTCCTGAGCAAATAGACATCTTTAAAGTTGACCCTGGAGTGAATCAATTGCACAAACACAATGTCTTATGAAGGCTGGATTGTAAACAAATGTAATCCTTTTGAGTGCAACTTCAAAACGAGGCTCTAGGGGAAATGGGGGGTGGACAGCCAGGTTAATGAGGGATGCATTGCTGGTGCATTCAGCAAAGTGACATCTAGCTGCAGCTTAGCGATAATCTAAAAGGGATCATTTTAATTGTATCATCTTCAAAACTATGCTTGTTCACTAATTGTCCAAGTGCTTCAGTGACTAGATGCTGGAGAGCATTTTATATTTTGGAAGCGCAGCCTTTTGTAAATCTTGTTCTCAGCAGGTGTGACGTTCTGTCAGCTTCCCTTATTTCTGTTCCTGTCCAGTGACTGCGTCAGCACTGCTGGCTTGTCAGTAGCCAGCAGAAATGTGGTTCTGGGATGATCATGTGTGTAGTCCACCCCCCAACCCCCGGACCCCCACCTTGGTACAGTCCACAGCATCTTAGACAACCAAATAATCAGAATCTCTAAAAACAATGCCATCTGACTTCTCCCTCACCCCCTCACTTCAGAGCTTTAACGTTACAGGACAAAAAAAATAAATTGTCTCAGCTCCCCAACCACTCCCCCCAGTGAGCATTTGGCTGCCTGCCTCACCTTTTTAACCCTGCCTCCCAGCTGCATGTGAAAGTCAAACCAGCTGCAGTTGCCTAATAATCCAGGAGTGCAGCTTCTATGCGTTTGTTGATAAAGAGAAGTCACTGTTAGAGTTGTATGTCTCGAGACCAGTCTTGGTCTCGAGACCAGTTTTAGGATGTCTTGGTCTTGTCACGGTCTCGACGGTCTATTGTCTTGGTCTTGTCTTGGTCTCGGATCCCTCATGTCTTGGTCTCGCTGTCTTGGTCTTGCTGTCTCAGATCGACATAGTGGTCGGGAGATTTGGAGCGAAAAGTATCCG
>JAODLC010000123.1:4154071-4169580 GCA_026781145.1 Hippopotamyrus pictus | reverse complement strand
ATATACGCAAATAGTGTAAAGGAACAATTAAACTAAATATCAGCAAATGATGGGGTAAAATCTGCAATTTATTAACGCAAAGTCTCAAAATGTTATTTTTCTCCATAGCACTTTCACAGAGGAACATGGCGACAGACTACAACTCACTTAATCAGCTTTCTATTTTCGAAGAACAAACAAATTATTTAAACTGTCGGCATGTAACCCGGACTTCTGGCAAGAGCCGGGAGCGAGGAGCATTCCGAGACGAGCGGAAGCGACTGTCACGTCTGGCCGTTCGCTTGTTCCGGCAGCTCCCCGTCTTGCCGCACGCAAAACGCCGTGACGGCCTGGGGCTTCGCTCGCTGCTGTGGAGAACAGCTCCAGCTCCGGTTCCACCTTCCGCGGGTCGTCACGGAGACCGAGCCCGACGCCATGGCGAGCCATCAGCTACGCTAACACTCAGCATGTAAAAAAAAATGGAAAACAATCATAGGCCATAAGTTAAAGCAATTAGATCGCAAAGGGTCTGGGTAATGGCGCTGCTGTCCCGGGGCACAGCAACATGAAGAGTTTATTGTAGCGCACGCTCCTCATCTTCTTGCCCCCCCCCCTACCCCACTGATACTTTGCACACATGTCATTGTGATTTATACGCGTCCTGGAGGACCCTGCCTGCCAGTAATGGAGGAGTCACAGCGTCTCGTTGAGCTTCTCTGCGCCTCTTACATAAATAAATAAAACATTAATGAGTGCTCCCTCTTTTTCCGCCTCTCTACACCCTCTGCCTCTATTCCAGCCCCTCTCCCCACATACAAACCCCCCATCTCCACGCCAAAGCGTGCCACTCACATCCGTCTACCAGGTCTGTATCCAGAAATAAATTTGATCGAGGCTCCAGCAAAGGTCCCTCTTAAATTTGATAAATTTGGCAAATTTGGACAACAGAAGTGGGGGAGGGGGGCAAACAAAATTTCAAGGGGGGTTTAAACTCGTAATATTATTGCCTGGTAACATGCCCGATCAGTAATAAAAGCATTTCGCAGCTACATGCCTGCTGTAAACCATTAGGAGGACAGAATTCTGCTCACTCAAGGTCCCTGAATGGTTATGGCCAATCTGGGCATCGCTGTCAAAGCTAGGGCTGTAGAACCACACCACGCAGGTATTTACACGACGCTAACACAGTCCTCACCGATTGCCATCAACAGTCAGCAAATTTTATTGGGGCCAGTGGACCATGACTTTGTGTTACTGATGGAATTTGGCCCTTGGGGGGGGCCTGCTATAAGGGATCACGTTGGCATTTTTTGTGAGCCCGGTCTCCATGGTCTGCTCCTGTCAGTGCCATCCTGATTCTGCGGCTACAGCTTGGTTTCTATTGATACTGACTGTGGAGATCAGCCAGAGCATTGGCCTCTTGTAGCGATGGTCCATCTCACCAAAGATTTTTCATCTCCTGAAAAAGGTCTTTAGAGGGAGGCTCCAGGCCCCACAGCCAGGATAAGCTGTTAGATGATGGATGGATGGATGGATGGCTGGATCTTTAGAGCGTATACTTACTTATTTTTGTCTGACACCATCTGGCTTGTTGTCCAAGATATTGGTAGCTTCCTTCTTAAACGGACCATGCCTCTCAGAGGAGCTAACCAGCACTAAGTAGCTTTCACAACCTGCCTGGCTCATATTTCATCTTGTCCTTTGATCTTATTTCATCCTGACATCATATTGTACAAATTACTATTAGCCTTCATGCATGTTAGATTAATTCTTGAAATCTGGACCTCGATTCCAAATCCAGGCCTTATTTTCACTTCTCCCAGGTAGTTAGTGTAATAATTACTGATTCTGATTGGTCAGAGGCTTCACACCTGGTTCCCAGCTAAAGGAGGGCTGGAAAATCAGCAGCACTCGGCCCTTGAGGACCATGATTTGAATATCCCTGAACAATATCCTTCAGATCAAGTTGCTTGCACCCTCTTACCTTACAAGTGTGTGTTATTTAAAGTAATTTTCCCATTTGCCACAAATTGCACTACGAAACACTTACTTTACACTGAAACTATTGTTGAACAGCAGAAAGGGCCTGCAAAATCCTCTTTGAACAAACCATGGATTCTTTGCATGCACACAAAGAGCAAGAAGCTCAAAAAAGTACAAAGTAGAGGTCGTCGGAGGTTGGCTGACTGATGTGACAGATGTGGAAATATTCAGACATCCACATCAGCGGAAAACAAAAAGAAATACACATCGGTCCCTCGGAAACCTCCCTGAAGTGGAGAGCACCAGCATTAAAGATGCCTCTGTTTCCAGTACAGCATCCGCCAGCCTGGAATTTGCAGCGAGGAGGGGCTGTGAGACAAACCTGTAGAGATGCATGCTGTCCTTCAAGCCAGCAGGAGGCGAGCATGTGCAAACCAGATGGCCCTCGGCCTGCGCTCAGAATGACAGCCCATTACATGGGACCTGACACACGTTGACCGCAGATATAATAAAAGCAGGACTGACAGATGAGGGAAATTTCCTGGTTTGGAAGGAGTACGTGTCAGCACATGGTATTACACATATTCATCAGTTTGCTTTTGTTTCTCTAAGGTGAAGGGAAAAATCATTGCTTTCCAGAAAAGTTGCAGGCACTAAGTGCTAGGTAGTAAAACCTGACAGCCCTGGGATGGAGGCATTTTGAGAGTTTGAACTGGATTGCTGTTCCCAAGCCCGTTTTCAGTATCCGATTGTCCCCTGGGGCCATTTTGGGGTCGAGAATCTTTGCCGGACACACCTCCCATTGACCCCTGACCCCTGGCCCTCTCCCCGGCTCTAATAGCTGAGGACTTAAAACACGGCTGTCCCGGCTGCAGGGGTTCCAGTGCTCAGCCACACTGCCGCCGATTCCCTGCACCTGCTGCGCTAAAGGCCCTGGTGCTCCACCTGCTGGAAAACGTCGCCATCTACTGTACATCCCACGCAACTGCAGCTTCCGTCCCTCTGGCAGCAATATCATTAAAACAGCCCTTGGGGGTGTAGTTACTGCTGGCTCAATCATTATTGGGCTCTCAGGATGGTGAGGGTGTAATAACATCACAGAATAAGTACTGAAGACTCCCAGTTCTCCAGGAGAGAGTGGCTGAGTCTGTTCTTTAATTGCCGCTTTTATTCCATTTTTGAATCACTTAACACCTGAGGGCTTCGCTTCTCCTTCTGTTTCAGCCGAGCATGAGCTCGTCTGTGATGAAAGGGTGACTGTCGGGTGACACCCGACCTCTCATTGTCATACAGTCCGCCACGAGCGATATACGTTTTTGCCATGCCATGAGCGTCGCTAAATACGGCGCGGCTTCAATGTGCGCCCTCTGTAACTGAAGCAGAAAGGAGGGAAATCTGAAATTTATCTTATAGATCATTCTAGGACAGCAAACAATGGATGGATTGTCCCTAACAAATATTATATTCAGTGTAATATGTACATCAGTTAAGGGTAATGTTTAGTAAACAAACCTGGTATCAAATGTTTAGAAAGTTTGATGTTGTTGAGGCAAACAATTAAAAAATTACTCATTGCAATTCGGGGTCACTTCAAGGGAAAAGCATGACTTAAACATTCATCACTGAGGAGCCAGTAGCAGGCGGGAGCTGAGAATGCTGCCGTTCGTCAAGCCTGTAATCTGTCACTGTATGTGTAACATACAGAGAGGACCTGCGTGCAGTTATGGCACAAACTTCACTCCACGGGATTTGATAAGGGAGGGGTAACTGGGCTTGGTGGGGTCATGACCCTTAAGTGGTTAGGGCTCAGAGCCCCAGTGTGTGCTTGCTGGGGGTAATGAATGACAGACTAAGCAAACCCAGTTCCTCATGCACAGGCTAGCACGCTGGTTCCTCCTGCACAGGTTAGCACGCTGGTTCCTCGTGCACAGGCTAGCAAACCTGACCCCTTCTTAACATGCTTGCAAACCCAAATATGGCCACTCGTGCACACGCCAGGAAACCTGGCTCCTTGTGTACAGGCTACTAAACCTAACTTCTCGTGCACATGCAAGTAAACCCAACTCCTTGTGCACAGGCTAGCACACCTGGCCCCTCGTGCAAAGGCTAGGAAATCCAACTCCTCCTGCACAGGTTGGCAAACCCAGTCCCTGGTACACAGGCTAGCAAACCCCACTACTTGTGATCATGCTAGCAAACCCAGCTAGCAAACGCAGCATGGTAGCACGTTTTTCCCATAACATGCTGTAATAAACTCACAACATTAAGCCTTTCTTTGGTTCACCAGCTCAAAGCAGTGAAATGTTCCAGCAGGAAGCCAGTAAATACCACGCCGGAGGGCAACACACAAACGCCATCTAACCAAAAGGAAAATGAAGCGAGTCCTTGGCGAGCGGCTAAAGCAAGCTTCAAATGGTTAAATAATTAAGGGCCCTACAGGACACCAGAAAGCCGTGACTCGCAGCTGGGTGTCAGGCCCCTTCTCTAGTCAGGGGTAGGTGTGTCTCTACCACCTGCCAGTAAGATCAGCACTTTCATCTCTTCCTCTCCCACACTCTTCCTCATTGGCTCATTCCTGCTCATTCAATTTGACTTCTCATTTGCACAGCTGTATATTTCTGTCTCATGTCCTATGTCCATATTTCAATAAGTCATGATTAAAGATCTTATATACTTATATTCCATTTATTACGCTTTTGTTGTACTACGATCAACAAGACTGAAATTCCACTCTTTGTGTGACCATTTCTATGCAAGGTACCACTGAAGATGACAATAAAGATGCTTTGACGTGACTTTTGACTTTTTTGGGGGGGGTGGGGGGTCCTGGTTGGCTGGCTCTATCGTGTCTATGCTTAGGGCTGTTTATGTGCTGAAGAACACATATCAAACAAGTGGGGCCATGCAAAGGCGAGGAAGGGGGGGAGGTGATGACACCTGCTGATTCTGTTACTACCCCCCCGTGACTGACTGAAGCAATAATGACTGTGACCCCCCCTCCACCACAGCCGGCTAGCAGCCGAATCCGCTTATGTCACACCGATCGCCATTTTGAAAATTCTGTGTGTGAAGATGAGGTTGAGGTGGGAAGAATTACAGAAGTATTGCAGGAGTACTGATGCTAGTGTGATATATTGTTGTGTATCAGGCTGTATCAAAGACGAGAATGTGACCGAGCGTTGTGTTTCGATTGATTTTCGAGTGACCCTGACACCCATCGCCAGGGGTTTGCTAAAATAAAGAGAGATGTTGGACCTTATTTTAGGACTTTAAACGTACTAACGTACCAGCATATTTACGCCCAGCGAAATCTGTCCAGGGTACGTTTCCCATAAGCAACAGAAACGATTCCAACTATGTAATTAGCTAATGGCTGGTTTTGTGAAACGTGCACCCGGATGCCGCCTTTTTGTCACTATATGGACATTTAGTAAGCGGAACTTAACTGAGTTAACGTTTGCTGCACGGAAGGTTTTTAGAGTAGAACACAGTAAATGTATTATTAAAAATACCACAGACGTGGATAAGTGAGTCTTGTCTACAAGCCATTGTTGTTTAACTGTAATGTTACTTCCAGGTTTCAACAGGAGGCGACTCCCACCTCAGCCTTGCTTTCTATTTCCAAATGGCAGCCGCGTAAAATCAGCGTATAGGGTTTGACAGTGCCCAAGGCTGCCATACTGGGCGTCTATCCCATAATAGATAAGGAAAAACCTCACAAACCCCAATGGGTGGTGGTGAGACAGGAGGCAGTCTGTGTGGATGGATTTTACCAAGCAGAAAACTGGACAAGACTTAAAGACAGGAGGGGTGCACTAAGTAGATGCTCTTACTGATGCAGCCCTGGGTAGCACACCTAAAAGCAGGGTGTGTTTTAAATGTTTCGCTTCAGAACTCCTGCTGTCTTTCAGCCAATTGCGGTACAGAGGCTGTTCAGACAGGAAACAGAGCCCAGCACCTTATGTCTGCCATTCCAAGGCCAGCACTGCTTTAAAGGCTCTGAATCTAATGCCAAAAGCCTCCTGTTCCATTTGCTGCTGAACACCTGTCAGTTTTTTCAGTACATGAAAGGCCGAAATCCACAGAAGATGCGACATGAAAGCCTGCGATTCGCTGGGGTCTCGATCGCTGCAGAAAATGGCAGCGCTCTCGATTGCCTTGCCGGATTGCTGGAGAACAATTTGCTCAAGTAAATTGCTGAACACGTGGCAGCTCCAGTTCGGGGGAAAAGAGCGAGATTGTAAGCTCTGCACTTCACTGCTGCTAAATGCCACTCATCCATCCACTCATCCGTCCATCTGTCCATCCATAAATCCTCCGTAAAAGCTTATCTAGTACAGGGCCTATCCCAGAATGCTCTGAAAGTACAGGGAGTATCCTGCTCAGGACATAAGTAACCATTTGTGTTAAATAAACAGGAAACTAATTACATTTCACAAAAATACTGTAAATGGCTCTTCAGATTCCACCTGAATATGGCAGGAAGACTGACTGGTAACACTTTTCTTAAAGCACTCATGTATAATGCATGATGGATACCTTCATAATGCATTATAATGTATTCATAAAGTATTATAAACACAGCTATCCCGATTTATAAAAAGGCATAACACATAATAGCCATGTTTATTATGTATTATGAATGCTCTATGAAGTTCTATAATACACTATAAATACCTTCATAGTGCATTATAATGCATTATGATGACTGCTTTAAGTAAAGTGTTACTGCCTGATCTATACATTTCTTGATTGAGTTATTAGCTTGCGGTCCGCTTTCTGCTTTTGTGATATTTCATTGCTGCTGTAATCAGAGCATTTGGCCCCTTCCTCCAGCAGATCTGAAGGCTGCCTGCACCCCCGGCTGTGTATTCAGCCAGTAATCAGTAATCTTCACGCACTGGAGGTTTGATCTCTTGATCTCGACCTGACCTGAGTTACCTCCTGCTGGTCTTTAAAATCAGGGTAGCGGGGTTTTGCATCTCAGAGTTAAATATGCTATTTTTATACTTTTTCTAGTGAGAAGAAATAACCAAGTCATCCCATTGTGGCCTAGATTCAAACAGTCCTTACCTCTCCCACAGGAACATTAATTTTGCTGAATAAAAATGTGGACTACCATTCAATGCCCATTCTTTACTGTATAACCGCTTTTCTTCTGTGTCCTAATGACCATTTTCCCCTTTGCTGGATCTCATATTAATTGGTCACGTCGAAAATGGTTTCAAGAAAACGCTACATGCATTAAGAAGGCAGAGGCGCCATAAAGCCATTCCCAGTATTTACTACCCAACCAAAACACAAGCCCTCACAGCACATAAATTACTAGTTCACAAAAAAAAGGAAAAAAAGCATATCAGACACACTTTGATCAATGGAGGCTTGTGTTTCCATGTGCGGGGCACATGCAGGCCTGGCTAATAAAGAAACAATGTCTACTGTTCGGGAGAATGACCCCCAGGACCAGCCACAACCGCTTTCTGTGCCCTCCACCCTTCAGCCAGCTGCACACTTGGGTCTATTTACTTTCTCTGCAAATAGGAGGTGCCATGTGAAACTTTTGTATGTGTCTTCCAGGGTTGCTTAACTATTTTTAAAGTAAATATTGAGACGGTACTAGTGGAGTCCTAACAAACATGAACAAACATTACTGGGGCAGTTCACCCCAAAACTGATAAAAGCTATGGGAGTTCAGTGTGACTTCTGTGCTATCTATCCATCTGTTTTCCTGGAAATTGCTTCATTTTGGAGATATTGGACGTGGAAATGTCGGGCTTCTCTCAAATATAATGGGAGTGAATAGCATTCATTCTGTGGCGTTTAAAGCACCCAAAAAAAAAACATTTGAAAAATTCAACAGCAATGTCTCTTACCAGATACCATGATCCGGTTATTGAGGATAATCCACATATTTTGTGGTGAGCAGTTTAATGTAGGGACTATTTTCTCCTACTGAACTCCACACACCAATCATATCACTGAGCAGAAGATACCAGTATGAGCGCCCCGGCGATATCTTCTGCTCAGTGATACGATACATTTTTTTTTAGTTTTGGCGGCGAACTGCCCCTTTAACAAACACAAGCAAACTGCACTCCTCTTTTGAGATTTTTATGGACAGGATATCAAGGCTCAACTGTGGCCAGAAGAGCATCTGCTATGGGGAGCTAGAGATGATGTTACACTTCTGGCTTTCCTCGACCAGGACCTATAGCATGCACTTGAGTGCATCAGTACCTAGTGTAAAGTGGCAGGGATGGGATGGGATTCAGCACTTCCAGATCTGAGGCCATAGTGCTTTTCCGGGAATGGTGCGATTGCTCCTTTCAGGTGACGGGGAGAGTCAGGTGTTCACAAATGCCAGAAATGAGAGTTGGGTGTTAGTGAAGACACCGTGATGGTGTTCACAAGTGCCAGTAATAGGATGACAGGCGGATGAGTTTGGTGGCTGCAGTTTTTCGGGGACTGAGTGGGTCCATGGTGGTGAAGCGGGAGCGAAGTTAAAAGACAGATGCTGTGGTTCACCGGTTAGTCTGCACCCAGATCCTCACCAATGGGCATGAACTGTGCATAGAGATCAAAAGAACAAGGTCACGAGTATAAGCAGCCAAAACGTGGTTTCCCTACTGCCGGGCCGATGCTCCGTAACAGGGGAGGGCTTTGGAGGTCCGAAGGAAACATCCGGAGGAGCTGAAGCAGTCTGGGCATCTTATCGGGATCCCACCTGGTCGACTCCCAAGCAAGCTGTTCAGGGTATGTCTCAGCAGGTGGCTGGGGGGCATGGCATACCCAAGACACACCGGGAGGATTATATCTCCCAACTGGCTTGGGAAGATCTGGAGATCACCCAGAACATGCTAACGTCTGTAGCCACTGCAACCCTCACCAGTGTTATCAAGCTGCATAAAGATGGTGATGATCTTCATTCACTAAAAACTATGAAAAACCGGTATTAGATGGATAATGTTTACAGTTTTTCTTGATTGCTTTGGCACATTTCATGAAACATACTTAACATTCTCAAGGCTATTAGAGCATTTCTCAAAACAGTTCATGCATATAGCACAAAACTATGGTTTAGCTGGAAAAGGCTGCAACTTACCCAAGAAAAATAACTCGTGTTTCAAAAGTAAATAATTCTATCTATGGATTAGTCAGTGCCACCAAAATAAAAAGTACAATCGTTTTAACCATGAGAGTCATAATGCTTAGATATATTGTCAAAAGACAATACAATAGTAAACAAATCAGTCACACAGCAAAATGGCAATACATGAACAAACAATGATAAAATCAGGTGCGGCTGCAACCAAAAACACAACAATGTCAAATCGCTGCAATTTATGGAATATATTTTTAAATTATTTTGAAAGCTAGGTTAACTTTGCATGTGGTGACTAACACGGTGATCACAAACATATATAGTTTTGGGTGCACAATTATTACAATGGGAAACTACATCTATTTCGACCAACAAGACTAAAGCAACTGAAAATTGTGCCAAATGATGACAATTGTACAAAACCAATTGCATACATGCACTAAAACATTTGGAAATATGTGTGAAACAATGAGAAATGATGTTCTGCTGTGCAAAGGTGACATTATGGTGTAGGGGATTAAAACTTGTTGTTTTGCAAATGTTAACTGTCATTTGGGAAATGCTCCAAAGCAATCGAGAAAAACTGTGATGCTTTAATAGATAGATCACTGCTTTTATTCTTGATTTTCAGATTGATACCTGGAGATCTTTTAGGCAAACAATTATAAGCAAACTGCATATGAACAGAGAAAAGTACAAATGTACTGTTGACTAGTATTTGTTATTAATAACTTTTTGATTACATGGTGGAGCCCAGTGGGCGACAGTAAAGTACTGGTGACCTGGCTATTTCTAACGCACACCTTAGTCAGCCAGCAGTAGTTTCACTGTTGCAGCCACAGCAACAGCAAGCCAAGAACAGTGCACAGGCAGTGCAGTGTGCCCCCATGCCTGTAGGGGGCGGCGTTGCAGAGGTCCGAATCACAGCAGTAGATGCGCATGCCTGGAAGCTCCTGCTGTTGGCAGTGCCGAGATGTTGCACAACCACTTGTCAGAGCAATTCCTGAGGCGGCTGTGAGAACAGAAAGGCAGATTGACAGGTGGTGAGCAGAAGTAGTTTTACTGGAGACAGGAAGTTCTAAAGGTAGAAGAAAATAATCTGCAGGCCAGACTAATGATGGAAGGAATCTGCAGGGCCATCTCTGGGGAGATTACTGTGGAATTCATGCCTGGTGAACAACATGGGATAAGCTGCTTTCCTCTGGCTGTTGTCTTACCATAGCTGGAAATAGCATAACATAATGTCAAACCTGTGTAACTTCATTGGTTTTATAACTTAACAATGTCATTTCCACATAACTCAGTGCTGCTAGGTTTTTATTACTGACCCCAAAGCTGAGAGCAGAGGCTTACGGCAATACCTTTGGCAAATAACTGGTTCTGCAGATTTTCTCAATTGCTTTGGCACATTTCATGAAACATGCTTAACGTTCTCAAGACTATAGCATTTCCCAAAACAGTTCATGCATATAGCACAATATGGTTTAACTGCAAAAGCCTGTAACTTACCCAAAACAATTAACTCATGTCTCAAAAGCAAATAATTCCACCAATGAATTTTGACCACCAAAATGAGGAGTACAATCAACATAGTTTTAAAAATAAAAGTTAAAATGCTTAGATATATTGTCAGTATGTCAGTGTAAGTGTGCTGCTCCTCAGCTCCACAATTCTGAATAATATTCGAATCTCACTTCCTCACTGTCACTGACTGATAGTTTTTCTTTAGGTAACTGATACTTATTAATGTCAAAGACACCAGGATCAACATTGCAAGGCTCTACATTACAGTATGTAACGCTTCCTGGTGAGAGAAAGCACTGGTATGCACATGTAACTTCTTCAAACCTCAAAATACAGAACAATAGCGAACAGAAAAGTCACACAACACCATATAACACAAAAGAGCAGAATGGCAATACAAGAACAACAGAATCATGTATTGTGCAAACCAAAGACAACATATCACTGCAATTAATGGAATGTATTTTTAAATCATTTTGAAAGCTTGGTTAACTGTTTTGCAAGTGGTGACACAATGATCATGCACATATATCACAATGGGAAAATACATAATCTATTTTGACCAACAGGACTAAAGCAACAGAAAATTGTGCCAACTGATGACAATTGTACAAACCATTTGCATATATGTACTAAAACATATATACATATACATACATATACACACAGATATACATATATACATACACACATATATACATATATATACATATACATATATACATACATATACATATACACATATACATATACATATATATACATATACATATATATACATATACATATACATATATATACATATACATATATATACATATACATACATACATATACATATATACACATATATACATATACATACATATACATATACATACATATATACATATACATACATATATACATATACATACATATATATATATATGGATACATATGTGTGCGTGTTACAGTATATGTACAATAAATGTTACGTAGTACTGTTTAAACTGATATATGCCATATAGAAAAACTGCAGCCTTGTGCATTTTCATCATTGTCATAGTTTGCATCAGAAAAATGTTACACTGTTAAATTCACAACATGACTGGACTTTTTGACTTGCTTGTAAACAATGATAGAAAGACCTGCACTGACATAAATCCTTACTATTGAAAGATGAACTAAGGATTATGAGGAAGTTGCAGGCTTTTGCAGGTAATCCATTGTGTAGTGCTGTTTGTATGAATTGTATTGAGAAATGCAGTTACTATCTTGAAAATGATAAGGATGATTCAAGAAATGTACCAAAGTGTCATTGAAAAAACTGCAACGGTTACCCTGCCCACGCCCTCAGTGTTTCTTGATGTTTCCTATGCCTTGTCCACACATACACGGGTATTTTTTAAAACGTACCTTTTTCTGTACGTCTTGGGCTTTTGTCCACACGTAAACGGCGTCTTAGGTCACTGAAAACGGAGCTTTTGCAAAACTCCATCCAGGGTGAAGATTTTAAGAAACTCCGTTTTTCAGCGTCGACATGCAGACAGGGAAAACAGAGTTTTTGGCTCGAAATGTCAGATTGTGCACCATTGTCCACCTTGTTTAACGTCAGAGCGTGCGCTGTTTGCTGTATACATTAGGCGAGTTTGAGCAATGGCGGACTGAGCCGAAATAGTGCTTGTGCTAACCTTGCTGACAGGACTTCTTACATGTGTATAGATAAATGTTGAGTCACTCTCGCATTATATTGATCAACACAAGCGTCGGAATGTGCGCCATGGTTTTCAACAGGACTGGCAATTAGGCTTCTGATTGGCTAACATGGCAGTACGGTTAGAGTTATACTGCTGTCTGTTGTTTTGGCATGCTCTGGACAGCGCATTTTAGCGGTTTCATGTGGACGGAAATATTTTAGAAGACAATGTTTGTGTAGACAGGGATTTTTTTTTTAAAACAGAGGAAAAACACCGTTTTAAAAAAATACCCGTGTACATGTGGACAAGGCACTAGTCTCTATAGTGCCTGTTAATTGTAACATACCTCACCTGTTCCTTGTTGCCTCGAGTCTTTAGTGATTGGTTGATTGGCTGTGGTTCTCACCTGTCCTTTGTCTTGTCTTGTTAGTATAACATGTATTGAACTGACTGCCTTTGTTCTGTTCCTCAGTGATTCATTGTGGTTTTTACCATGTGTTAGCTGTGTGATTTTTAGTTAGTTTTCTTGTGTTAGTTGTAGCTTCCTGTTCCTCCCCACTTTTGGTATTGTTGTTCCCAGTGTTGCTCCCTGCCTTACTTTGTTTTACCTATTTTGATTTGCCGCCCCGTTTTCTGGTTCTCCCTCCATTTTCTTAAATAAACCCCATTTGTTGAGACTTGGTATGTGGATCGTCCCTCCTTTGTCATGCCCTGCCATAACACATGACTTAGACTGATAATGTGAAAAATAACAGACAAGTGCACATAATCATTTGCTTGAATATACCAAAGTATTTGCAATTTATCCAAAAGAATGAGATATTCCTTTTATGATGTGCATAAGTGACTTGATGATGTTAAGGCTGGGCAAGTAATTTTGAGAATTTCAATTCTGATCTAAGAAATGCACGAAAGCTTCTGAGATAAACTGTATATGGGACGGATGACACTCTATTGTCATGTTACCCAGCATCACCTGTTCCCTTCCTCCGAGCAAAGCAGGGAAAGGAATGAAAGGCAGCCGATCAAGAGGCTGATTCCGGAAACTTTGCGGGGTCGTGCCTGTGCCGCGTTCACCTCGGGGCGCAGCTGGGAGCCGTGTTTCCGTCTCGTCGGGGGTGGAGTGGAAGAAGCGATTAGCAGCGGAGCGCTCCCCGGGTCCCCGCTATCAATCTGGAAGTTTCCGGCGTGCGTCGGATCTCCCGCCACACGTGCATCAATCAGCGGGACGCATTCATCTGGCGAGCGCGCGAGCTGCTGTCACGGTAAACACTCCGCTCCGCCGGCTCGCGCTCTTAAACGCCTCGTGAGAATTTCCCGGCGATTTAAGCGCATGCAAAAGCTGGAATTACGTGTATGTTCTGAACGACAGTTTTAGACGTAAGCACCGGCTTGTAACACTCAAACGGAGGAAGAAATCAAGGAGACATATGAATCTCAGTATGCCTATTTCTGTTGTTTGTTATAACTTGGATGAAATCTGTCAAATAATTAGGTTAACAGTGATGGACTGGCATCTCGTTCATGGTGTTCCCCAGCCTTCTGTCCTGTGCTGCCCAGATGGGCTCCAGATTTCCCTACTACCCAGACCTGAGTGAGTGATGAGAAAATGGATGGATGGATGGGTAATTAAGTTAATTAATTGATAAATTAACCATATTTCGATTAAGATGCTTTGGGTAGCAGAGATCCTCATCAGTAAACATGACCTGGATTTTTCCTGTGGAAAAACTCAAACATTGGCCGGGATGCCTTCATGACACCCAGCGTCCAAGTGATCAAACAGCCTGATCCCAAATATTCTGACGTCCCACAACAGCAGCCCTGAACCCAAAGCCTGCTGGGAACCTGGCGTGGGACGGGCTGCGTGGGACTGGCTGCGGGGCCGGCGATGGACTTACTGTTTTCCGTCTTGATGCAGAAGCGGTGCTTGAAGCCCTTGTGGGACTGGGAGCAGGTGACGACCTCGGGGTGGAAGCAGCCCACGTCGATGGTTTTGCGGGTCGAGCCGACATTGCAGGCATAGCACTGTAGGCCTGAGACTGTAATTGAGGCCGGGGGGGGGGCGTGTTATTTCTGCAATAAAAGGCAGTGCCCGCTCCGTTTCTTCCTGCATGTTTGTTTTTAGTCAAAGTTAACTGCAGGGCTTGGACATGACATTTAGTTTTCAAATTATCTGCTCACATTGTCCCCCCCCCCCCCCACACATTTTCCCATTCACAGTGTCTGCATGGGTAAAGCATGTGACCAATCCAGAAAATACACTGCACAGGCAGTCCCCCGCACGAGCCGCGTACTGAAAACCAGGGCGACGCAAAGACACGATTCAGCCCCCCGAGAAATTCTACAGAATGGGCAGAGGTGGATAGTTCGGGTCCAGAAAGTAAAAATCCCGACCGAGATTTTGTTTCAATCAACCAATTTAGTACTCTTTGACTGTGAGTCTTTATACTCAGCTGGTTGGTTGAAATAAAATCCTGGTCTGGATTTTTACTTTCTGGACCTGAACTATCCACCCCTGAGAATGGGCCCCTCCTTTCTCCAAACCAAAGTTACCATTATCCATACGCACATGGGCTCCCCCTAATGTTTGAGCTTTTCTCATTGTTGAGTTGCCCTCCCGAAAAACTATGGGACCAGCTGCGCACTTGGGGATTTTAAACCCCCAGCCGGTGGCTGTGTGCACCTTGCGATTTCCTGCCATCGAGCAGACCGAAGGTGCGATCCCATCAGGTGTGAGCGTGTCGCCTCATGCACAGCGATGTCCGACACGCTGAGATTACACAGCGCAGTGTGAAAAAAGGCACCGGCTGCCCTGGGGTCTGCCATCTCTCTCTCTCTCTCTCTCTCTCTAGGAAGAACAAAGGGATGGAGGAAGAAGAGGAGGAGGAAGAGGAGATGCAGCCATCCGGCAAGCTCTGCTTCAGAACCAGAGGCAAATTAATCCTCCAAAATGCTCTTAGAAAAACAAATTAACGTCTGGCTGAAGATGAAAAACGGTGTCCGGGAAACAGCCGACACGGAATGGTTACCGAGAGCGACGGGTGGCAAGGGAGTTTTGGGATCCAGCGGGGGGGTAAAAAGAGAATCACAGGGATGACAGATGGACAGCTGCTGATGTGCAACACCAGGCACGTGGGGGGCGGAGCCTGAGGGTGCCACTATCCTCCGGACTATTGGAGGCGTCTCCCCAAGTGCCCCTTTTCGATAACCAATGATCACGCAAAATTTACTCAGCCCCC
>JAODLC010000123.1:4138366-4153971 GCA_026781145.1 Hippopotamyrus pictus | reverse complement strand
CCCCCCCCCCCCCCCCCCCGTTCAGCAAAATTTACCCTTAGAAAAGCCTCTGTGCAGCATTCTTCACTGTGCAGCAGAAACGTGATACATCTACCATGAAGCACATCTTCCATCCACTCGCAAACACATTAACTGAGTACGCGTCAGTTTAAGTGGTGCCAGGAAGTCAGGAAGACTGCATTTCGCTCCAGAAAACACCAACACCACTTTGTATATGGACTAACAGTATCTGATTAACGATATCTAATGCGTCTCCTGGTGGTTTCTCATTGTACAGCAGGCTTTTGCTGACTCTTCATACTGTCCTATACAGTCACTGTATGGACTGACGCCATAATAAGACGAAGGTTAATTTTGCGATATTCATACATTTGGTTCCCGGGGCTTCATTCCAGCGTTGAGGACGCCGTTTCTGAGCTGGTTATCCTTTATTTCCTGACACCTTGTGACGTGCGCGGTCTGTGGCATCAGGGATTTAGCACATGCAGCCGTTTGTGTTGCTCTATTAGGAGAAAATCCCATTCCCGTCGTCCCCCACATCGGCAGGGGTGACCCCGACCGCAGCGACTCATCGGGACTTGAACCCAACATGGTCGCATGTGCAGCTCCCAGCTACGCCCCTCACTTCAATTTAATATAAAAATTTGTCCCAAAATAACGAGAGAGTCCATTCAAACAAATCGATACATGCAGTGTTCCTTTAATGGAGCCCCGGTCCCTGAATGGAAATAGTGCACTTTCATACTCTAGAGCCACAGAGAATAAAATAAGGCAGTCGGATTCATCTCCAACAGCATGAAGGCTCGTTCATCTGCCAGGTGAGCTCAGTCTGAAAATCAATTCATTCACATTGCCCTGTTCTGGCTCATTAAGCCTGAATATCGTTCATTAAGCCATGAAGAAATTAGAGAGGTGACGGGAATTCGAAATCAAAGGAGAATCCCCCCCCCCCACCTCTCTCTATGCTTCACCAGCCGTAGAGTAGAACGAG
Organism: Hippopotamyrus pictus; assembly: GCA_026781145.1. Taxonomy (NCBI): domain Eukaryota; kingdom Metazoa; phylum Chordata; class Actinopteri; order Osteoglossiformes; family Mormyridae; genus Hippopotamyrus; species Hippopotamyrus pictus. Next base: position 4,152,980 of record JAODLC010000123.1, on the reverse strand, counting down.
AGGGTCAGTGTGTTTCAGAGCCCAAGTGTGAGCGATAATGACCATGTGTGCATGTAAACGGTCCATATTGCATTTAAAAAGTCAGACTCGATAGGAGCACTTAATAATAGCTGCTTACACCTAAATCACATGTTTACAGGTGTGTATGAACACACACACACACACACACACACACGCATGCAGTTCCCGAGGGAACACAGTTCCCCACACTTACCGTGCCAGACAAACAGCTCTGATGTCAGTATGAACCCGAGGCAGTAAGCCGGCCAGGTCCTTACGGTCATGGGTGCGGTGCTGGTGCCCAGGGGCCGGGAGAAGTGCGGCCTCTCGTTGACATCCAGCGCCTGCAGGAGCTGGGATTCCACTCCGGAGCACCAGCGGGATACGTAGGCAGCCGCGTTCCTGGGGAGAGCGGGAATGCTCTGCTCGCTCTCTCCCGCTCACATGCAGGGCGGCGCTTTCGAGTCAAATCCTTGGGGGGGGGGGGCCAGGGGGCACGGCAATAGTGCACACCCGCGTGCTCCTCAGTGGCGAGGATCGATGGAGGAGTCATGCCACCCCCCCAACATCTGTACTCCACTCACTCCTCCTCCCCACATCCCCGAAGGAGGCAGAGGACGAACAATACGACGCTTCGGCTCCTGGATAGGGGCAGGGTAATGGCGGGTTTGCGTTCAGGCTGATAATCCACATTCCCCTCAGATTTTGGCCGTGGGGTTCGGTCAGGGCCTGGCCGTCATTGTCACGCTAATGGTGTGGAACGTCAAAAATCACAGGGCTTATTCAATCACATCCCTACCTCCAGCCACCGGACATCTCCCTGCGCTTGGTAACAAACATCCTGCTTCGCTTCTGGAAGAGAATTCAATCTAATCAAGATTTAAGGAGTAAATCCTTTCTTTTGAATCCCAAATGCTGGGGATGAGGCCAGCTTGTCTGTAAGCTTCCCGCCCCTTCCCTCCCTGGCAGGGGTGACATATGGTCTTGCTCGATGGATCCCTGCACGCGACTGTTCTTCTTTGCCAACCACATCGAGATGCACTTATAATACGGACGTACTGCAGACTGAGGCAGCAAGGTGCCATTCAGCGAGTAAGAGAGGCCCGACGGCCATTGGCTGGGGTTATACCCTCATACCTCTGGAGTCGAGGCTGCGATTTCCACCCCTGCCTGTGTGAAGCTTTGCATACTCTGTGTGCGGATTTCCTCCAGCAGTCCAGAGAGCACATGGTCTATAAATTGCCCCCAGTGTGTTTCCCCATAATAGACTTTTCTCTGCTGCTTCCACAAGCCCCTGCTGGCAGGCAGTTAGGGAATATGGAAACCGGCACATTTCACATATGCACAGCTTGGGTGGGGGGTGTGCTTTGGGGTTTGTAGCTGGATTTAAGGTGCTTCTTCCACCGAAGGGCTGGTTACCAGTCTTTTGTCACTGGTCAGTAGGGTTGGGAGCAGGGGCATATACAGGGGAGGGGTCACAGGGTCAGTGGCCCCAGCTGAAAGCGGATTGGTGCCTGGAGTGCCCACTCGCCTGTCACTCACCAATTTCAAACATGTCATTGGCTAACAATAAGGTTGGCACCTCTGTATGAATTATAGTCCCTCATATGCTTCACCAAATCTGGCCCTAGTCAGAGGCGGCAGTCCCCTCAGTCCTCCAGTCTTCTAGTGAGTGAACACAGCCAGGTCATTCACACGTTTCCCTCCCTTGTCTACCCGCGACGGGGGGGTTTAACCTCATGCTGAAGGAGACGGTCCAGCCCTCCATCTGCAGAGATCAGTGCCCACAACTTCTCCACTTTCCTCCCAGGTGTCTCCCTGCCCGTCTGCAGAGAGCTCGCCATCGTTGTGCAGTGGCGTGGTCCTGAATACCACCTTCCGGGCCTCGCTGGCTCCGCCTACCAGTGGTGTCGCTGGCTGTATTTCATTAGGCATCCACCTACACTTCGCCATCCAACTCATTTACTGAGCATCCAGGTTCACAGAGAGATTGGCATGAACCCTGTCTCCTTTGGTAAGACACAGTGACAGAGACAATCCCATGAAGATCAGCTGTACAGAAATAGAAATCTGAAACTCTGAGGGGCTTAGACTGATATCTGTGCTCTGAACAAAAACTGACACTATTTCTATACAACTCTTGGTTTCAACCGTCTTATTATTGCCCTTATTACTAGTTGGTGCTGTCAAGTTGATGTTGATATGTGGCAGCCATTGTAGACTGCACTCCTCCGGAAAATTCTGTCTCCTTTCTGGAAAACATTAGCCAAATATAATTTTTCAAAGTATGAATTATAACTGACCACTTCCACCTTTTTAAAACAAAGGTTTATGTCTTAAGGTGACCTGTTTTTTTTATCACTGAAGAGGAGTTACATTGCATTCAAGGGAGATAATATAAACAGAAATATTTAATATAAAAGTTTAAAGAAATGCAATGGAGAGAGAAGAAGGACTCTGAATTTGAGCAGTTTAGCTGCTCAATAGCTGCATCTAGGAGAAGGTTACAGCAGTTTAATTGTTTACAAGCTACATGCAGTTTTAGCCGCTATTGATAACCAGAATGCCAGGGGCAGCTGAGCCAGCATGGAAATCACCTCCAGCCCGTGTGTATCTTTCTGTGCCCCTCCCTGGAGCTCAGGCTGCCGGGCTCCCCCCTGGGCGAAATCCTATCTGGTCTCATCGACATCCTCCGGGGAGACTCAGCCCCTGACACGCGTCCCGATAACCGGGTTAATGTGGCTGCCCGGGGTGAGATTAACAGCTAGCTGTCCGATACGAGGAGCTGCCTTTTTACCGCCCGAGTGCCCGGTGCAGTCGAAAGGCCATGCGGATGTCGTTCCTGCTGCACCCCTGCACACGCTGATTCCTGCATCTGTGGACTCGGGGGCTTTCACTTATCTCCATGGTGATCAGCCGCTTGTCGTTTACGTTCGCCGCTTCAGATCGTCTAATCTATATGCTATAGACATTTACTCTCTGAAAGTCTCTCTCCCAGGACATAAAACAAATATTATTTCCATTTTATTTCAATGGAACACAGCACTGTCGTGTTTGTTAATTCTGCCTCCAAAATGAAGCTTAACATGTAGGGCAGGGAGCCCTGTGTCCCCACATTTCCTCCATTCTTCTCTCTGCGTCTGCACTGATTCTCTCCAGGTACTCTTGTTTCCTCTTGCAGTCCAAAAACATGTGGGTTAAGCGAATTGGCGTCTCCAAATAGGGGTGCCTTACAAGGGAGGATGATTCTACTCAGCGGCCTTAAAAATGTAGGAACATAATTGTATTGGTCTGAGTTGAGGGCCCAGTATAGGATACTTTCATGGATCCCAAAATATCTAGCGGGGCTTATGTCCCCAAAATACTCATAGTGTGTACAGTATCAGGGCATGTCCTGCGATGGACTGGCATCCTCTCTGGTGTATTCTCCCGCTACATGCCCTAATGTTTCCAGGAATGGGCTCCACACTCCCCTGCACTGGATCACGGAGGCTGGTTATGGAAGACAGGTGAGGCCATTAGCCGAACTTTTCAGGACTTAAACAGCGATGGGTGTGTTTCTGGGCATCAATCAAAACGCTGTCATTCTCAACAAGCTGAGTTAAAATGTGTAAGAGAAATTAATAAAATGTAAAGTCAACCGCCCTACCGTAGTGACTGTTTGTGGTCAACAGGGGACGCCCATGTGTGCTTGGAGCTGTGGCAAACACTGTCACTGCACACAATGCACTGGCACCCTGATACACGTGTCGCTCTGTGTAGGAGCTTTAAGTCAGTATGATCTTGGCAGAGGGGCTTACTGTACAATTACAGACTATTTTGGGAAAGAGAGACCAATCCCTCTTGGTGTAAACAGTGAGAGCTGCCGGCACGTCGTCCGTCTAAGTCGAACCATAAAAACTGCTTTGACTGAAATCTGTATATTAAAGCCCGGGAATGCTAAGCTGATTTTGGTCCTAGGAAATATTTAAGTCAGAGAAACTTCTGGGTATAAGTGATGGACAAAACTCCCAAGGTAAAGCATGTGTTTTACATGCGTTTTACTCTGGTTGATTAGCAGGGACTGCGGTGTTTCTGGGACCCGGGCAGCACAGATGCCGCTGTCATTTTAAAGATTTCAAAAACTGCAGCAAAGCAAAGCCTGCAGCAGGCCGGTTATGGAGGTCCAGGTTGGCGGCTCATATTCCTGGCAGGACCATCCTGTTGTACCTTGGAGAAATTGCTTCAGTAATGAGGAAAGTATAAATTTGTAATGTTAGTAATTACTTTCAGATGCATTAGGTCTGTTAATTCACCTCTATAAGCAATACAGAGGTAACCATTCTATGCTGAGGCAACTGTAATAAGTAGGATAAGATACATAAAACAAACATAACCATCACATTTAATATCTTGAAATTTACAGGGTTCACATATGCAAACTTTTTTCTTTTATGATATAGATATAATTTTAAAATGATATTGATGATATAAAATATTGTCATTAAATATAAAATATATATAATTGAATATATTATATAATAGATATAATTTAAAAATGAATCTAGAGAAGAAAATTCTCATTATAGAAAAATAATATAGAAAATAATCATTATGGCACCAGAAAATACAGAATTTTTCCATATAGCTTTCTAATTTTTGATGCAATGATGCAATTATAATTTAAAGTACATGAAGTATTGATTTATGCAATGGCCAGTCTGTTCCAGCAGGAACATAAAAGCAAATAAGTCACTCCACAATAATTTTAGATTTAATCAATAGTAAAGCCTTTTTAAGGAAATCAAAATGTCTGGCCAAATGATTCCTGGAATGACAGACTAATGCATCCAGACAAAGAAACATACAAAGGGGCCATATCCTGAATCTGGGCTTTTAAGGATAAATTTATATTGAAAATATCTGCCTGGGAGATGTTCCTCGTGAAGGAATATTTTTTTTCAGAATGAACACCTTTGCTTTAAACATACCAAACTTACATTTAAGTTCTGCACTAGCTACCTATGACAGGGGTCACCAACATGGTGCCCGTGGGCACCAGGATGCCCCCACGGACCACATGAGTTGCCCGTGGACCTGTTCTAAAAATAGCACAACTCACCAGTGAGCAACGTCTAAAATTTAATTTTATCCTGTCGCTATTCTTCTTTAATCACATTTGTATTTATATAGATTTGAAAATGAAAATATCTTTTTTAAAAAAGCATTTCAAACATGTTTATTATACATGAAGTTTAGATAAGTTTAGGAGGGCGTTTCAAACTGGTAGCCCTTCGTATGGCTCAGTACCTGTGAAGTAGCTCTCAGTTTCAAAAAGATTGGTGACCCCTGACCTATGATAAAACACAAACCCTGCTGTATATTATACAGCACTGCAGTGGAGGGGATTCCCATCCAGGGAGAGCGTACATTAGATAAGCGGATATGGAATGTGAGTGGACCGACGGAGGCGCTGAATAAAGTGCCAGCAAAATTAATTTGTCTGTCCAACGTGTTGGCGGCGGGCTTACAGTAACTCAGAAGGAGCCAATGAGTAGTTTACAACTTTTCCTGTCACTAAGCCCTCCAATCCCCTCTGTCCAGTCAACCAATTTTACTGCCAATACTCCCACAGATGCATAGCTCTCACTGTAAAAAAGATCAGAGACCCCTGACAAGGCCATAAGCAGAATCAGGATGCATTCAGATGCATTCATTCAGGGCTACATAAAGGTAGTACAGCTAATATATGACATTTTCATCTTGTTTCCTATAGAAGTAAATTAAGGAGCCCAGGCAGAGAGTGGCTGTTTTTTCTGACCCTTTCTGATAGAGCAGTGTCTCCTCAGGGCCCAGAGATGGTCCACGTTTTTGGGAAACATTGTGATAGAGGACACTCACATGTGTGAGTATTTAGGACCAAAGTGCCTTTGATGGAAACTATGTTGATCAGGTGGTGCAGCTTCCCTACCAGCCATGCATGGTAGCAGCAAAGCCTTCTACATCATATGCTCCAGCCAGTGGAGGCAGTGCAGGAGCAATTTAACATAATTAATTAGGCACTCATTTAAAACTGGAGACCATGCAGACCTTCCTCTGAGCTGAGATCTCGCGTCTGTATCTAGACAACCAGCTACACTATACAGCACTGTGCGAAAGTTTTAGGCAGTCATAGATATTGATTAAAGATATTTTTCTGGGTAGTAAGTGTATATTTGCTAATAAAAAACACAATTTAACATTAGAACATATGCAAATTAACAGCGGCAATAAAAAATTTAATTTTCTCCTGTTATCCAAAAAGTTACTGATGTTAGTTATTCTGTATTTGTTAAATTTCATCACCAGCTCAATTAATTAATTCATTTGTTAAATAACTCAATGAGGTAATGATTGCCCAAACAAGGAAGGGTAGTGGTCAGGCAAAAAAACACATTGGTCCTTTGGATGGTTGCTGCAAATACTGGGGTGATTTTAGAAGAGGTTTTGAAACGGCCAAGCTGACATATCTTGACAGACATCATATTTTTACACCAACATGAAGATCATTCAATCATTAGTTTCTTTGACTGCCGAAGACTTTTGCCTAGTACTGTATATCCAGATACACATCCATTTTAAATAGTAAGTCATTCAAACTGGGGTATGGTGGTCCAGGGCAGGGTACACCTTGAATGGGCCATCAGTCCATCACAGGAGCACTGACTAACATGCACATACATTCATGTGCATGGGCATACATTAAGGGCTATTTAAAGGCACTGATTCTGAGCAGCAGGAATCTGGGGCAGAGATCTGGAGTATAGAGAGAATGGTCACTCTCTAAATGCAGAATCACACAGCGTCCGCTCTGCATCTCATGTTACTGCTACCTCTGGTTCACATGTACTGACTTAGTTAGCATACCTTCTTACCATCGACACCTTCACAAAATGAATACACAATTTTATGGCCTGGTCAATCAGTATATATACAAGGCATACCAATGCAAATGATCATTTCTTATATGAATTAAATTTATATATAGATTCGTAACATGCTGGCATAGTGGCTCTGTGGGTAACACTGTTGCCTCATACCTGTAATGTATAAGAATGGTTTCTTCTTATAGCCCAAAGACTCACTGGCTAATTAATTTCCCCAAATTGCCCATGTGCCCTGAGATGGATTGCCCCCCCCCCCCTCCATCCAGGGTGTACACCTGTGAGGTACACTGTGCTTCAATGGGACAGACTGAGGAGTATAAGTGGTTGGAAAATAGATGAAAAAGGAGTATTTTTAAAAAATAATATTACCACGTGCTTACAAGTAAGAATTTTACTTTTCAACATTTTAAATAACTGGATATCTGTTCATTTTTATAGATAGATCCTTTATTGTCATTGCATATTAATATACAACGAAATTCAGTTTGAAGCAAACCGTTGAACTGAGCAGTATGAAATGGCATAAATAATTAAAAATAAAAATAAAGCCGTATGAAATAAATGCAGAGCTTGCAAAAATGTTAATTAAATCACATCTTTGAAGTGCATATCAGTTATTATGAAGTCCATATTAGTGACATCACAATGCAGCGATGTATCACATCTTAAAAGTCCTTCATGAGGAACATCTCCCAGGCAGATATTTTCAATATAAATTTATCCTTAAAAGCCCAGATTCAGGATATGGCCCCTTTGTATGTTTCTTTGTCTGGATGCATTAGTCTGTCATTCCAGGAATCATTTGGCCAATGTAAATGCTTATCCTCCTTCTTTCATTGTACTATTTTATATTATATCAGTTCCTCAGTGCAAGGTATCTTAAAATGGCCATATCAGTAAAGTCCATATCAAGAATTGCAAAAAAAATATTTCCGAAGAAATGTTAATGTGTATCTAATGTATGCTACTTTAGGTCAATTACGATTATAAAAATGGCAATATTTTCTGTTTCGACCCTGAATGGGACAAATGGATGAATGGATGGATGGATGGATGGCTGGTTTGAGCTGAAAGCAAAAAACTCCGGAACACAAGGAGGCGATATTGCGCTTTTCTTGTTCAACGTCATATTGTGAAATTCACGTGAGAAAGAGCAGCCTTGAACTTAGCTGTTTCTTTACTCGGGATGCGGGTAGTGTAGGATGTGCCAGTTTCGGTATTGACATTTGGGGGAAAAGCAATTACCAGAATGTGTCGAGTCGTCATTGCTTAGCTAGGTTGGTTGGCTTTTCTCTGGTAATGCACGTCTTTTCGGTATCTGACTCTAACTTACGGGCTGGAGGCTAAGCTAAGCCTTTAGCGAGCTCGCCACTTTGGTGACAGTACGCCAAGTGCATCGCTAGAATGTTTTTTTTTTAACTTCGCTAACTTGTTCATTCTGTAACTCAGCACTTGTCATATAAGTGATCGATTAATGAAACATACAGAACACGACTGCGTACTTTGTTTTACAGAGGCTAACTGACCGGCTGCCTAGTTTAATGTAACTGTCAGAGTGATAGTGCTAAGAGGGCGGCCGAATAGGCAACTTAAACTACGCAGCTAGTTAGCTGTTAATTAGTCGTCCCCTTGTAGCTAACCAGTCTGCAGTAACGGTGTTTGCCTGGTAAACCCGGCCGCGGTTGTGCGCGCATTTGCAGGTATTTACTCTGGTAGCCGGTTTGGGGTCGGACAAAGTTTGCAGGAGTTTTTACACGTAATAAACATGCACTGATTGACCAGCAGCAGGAGCGCAAGCGGGTTAGTTATGTAACATCACAACCGTATTATGCAAGTTTATCCAGTTGTCTATGTACAGCGTATCCGGTTAATGTAAGATTATATATTTAAGTAAGAAGCCCCAAAATATTTCACTAAGACATGTTGACACAGGGAAAAACGGAACTGTTGTGTATTAATGTGTGCCATTATTAGTAACAACAGCAGTAATAATAATATTAATGTATTGTTACAAAGGATCGGCCGGGTTGGGCTGAGCGCCGTCACTGCGCCAGGATGGCGGAGACAGACACTGACGACGTGCCGCTGATCCTCACCTGGGACGACGCCAGCGGGGGTCTGCTGCCTGTAGAGGATGGGGACAGAGCCGAGCCAGCCGGCGGCAGTAAGTGCTTCTTTTTAACAAGGCACTCTGTAATCGTTCTGCTGGAAAACTCTGTTTGTAAACATTTGTTGAATAAACATCCATCCTTTAATTTTCTACCACATATCCAGTGCAGGGCCATGGAGGGGACTTATGCAGGAGTCTGTCCCAGACGTCCTGGAGGGGGCGCTAGTCCATCACCTGGCACGCATACCGTTATACACTGTGGGCGATTTAGAGTGAATGTGGTTTTACCGCAGCTACAATGATGCAATCAAAATAAATGTAAAATACTATGTTAGGTAATGTAAATTGTTCTTCAGACGAAGACTTTTTTTTTTTTTTTTTTTTTAAATGCAATTCTGTAAGTATCATCAATCAATTTTTCCATACCCACCTGTCCCCTGCATTGTCACGACGGTCTAAGGGTTATTGTGGAAGTTACTAGCACAAGGCAGAGAATAACCCAAGATGGGTCACCAATCCATCATAGGGCACACACTCACCTATAAAAAGTTAAACGCCGATCCACCTTAACTTTTTATTTGGACATTGACATGACAACATGCAAACTCCTCAACCCTAGAGCTGCTACAGAGATTCGCTGCTCCTAGAGGTGTGTGGCAGCAGTGCTGTCTCCTGTACCACCATGCCACTCTCTATTCTGTATGATATGGGGCTCAAAATGGTGCTGAAAAACCTTTTCAAAGTCTGTAAGATGTTGGGTTTTTATACTAAGTTTTATTTCAAAAGTATTGACTGAGTGGTAATTAAATGTTACTGTAAATATCTCCATGTGACCCGACATCCTCTACTTAACAATCTGAGGGTAGCTGCTAAAATTGGCAGCGGATGAATCCTGAATTAATCAAGAAAATCCTCCAAGCACGCTTGGCATTGGTCTCCGGAGACCGACCCTCCCAGCAGACTGCTCTCAGTGCGTCGTCGTAGTGCGTGAACATAGCCCTGTGATCTTTTTCAACACCCATTTTTTTGTAATTAACATTTTATTTTTATTTTGAAAGTTGAATTACAAAGAACACACTACAAAATTACAGTACCACTGATAATGACAGTAACAGTAAAAAATAGCAATAATTGCAACCTTGCTATTTTTATTATTATTATTATTATTATTTTACAGTTCTCAGACACACTTATGGATTGTCATGTGTGCATTTTCAAGGAACCAGTTTTCTGTTTAATATTGTTTGTTGTCGGGACAGTTGTCAGTAAAGGTTGCTTTCAGTTCTCTTCTTCCTTATGCTAAATCTCTTAAACGGGGGGGTGGTGCAGTGGCTCAGTGGTTAGTACCATAGCCTCACGCTGTCAGGGTTAGCGAGTCACTTCCTGTCCTGGTGTGCTGCGCCGTGCCATTTGCTCTTCCACGCTGACACATGTTTCTTCCCACAGGCCTAAGACATGTGGTTAGATAGTTTGGTGCCTCTCAGTTGTCCAGAGTGGGTGCCCTGTAAGTGACTGGTATGCTGTCTTGTCCCTTGGTATTGTTCCCTGTACTCCCTGGGATAGACTCCAAACTCATCATGAGAATGGATGGATGGAGTGATGGATTATTAAAAGAACCTAGTTAGGTTGTCCAAGTAAACTAGGTTTAAGACATGTTGCTAGTTGACGAGTACTCCTTCCAGAGAATAAACCTCCCATTTAATAAAAAAGGGAAGTAGTTGTTTTTTTGAAAGGCGCCTGCTTGTGTTTAGTGTGGTGCATTTACGTGTGGCTGAAGGTCCAGCAGGTTTGAGTGTCGTGTGACACGCAGATACTGTCATGGTGCTGTTTTCATGAGGGCGGCGTAAGGATATGCAAAGACTGGGTCTTGGCTGTAAATTAGCCCATGATTCAAGCCCCTGTTTTTACTCAGTGTGTAATGTGTGTTTGCATTGAAAATGCGCATCCTGCGTGTCTGCATGATTTTGATGCAGACGGTGTTGTTTTTTTTGCACATTAATATGAAGCTGATCGCATGGGACGCTTTGTGCAGTGATACACCATGTACTGACATTTCTGATTGTGAAGCCCTGCAGTGTAGAGATCCTCCTCACATCTCGTTTGGGCTATTTAGGGCAGCAGAACACGTGATTGGCCGAACACAGTGATGACCAATATAAATCAACTGAACCAGATAAAGGAAATAAAGTGTGGACAAGATTTAAAAAGAGGAAGCCAAGCATTTACCCACAGCACTTAATTTTGATTCTATAGCTGATGGTGGTGAGGGGTAGATATAGAGGACAATAGCATTGTGTCATTAACAAGCGGTAGCTTTTAATTCTGCTTTTTCATTACACTTCATCTGACCTAATTGCTGCGGATATTAAAAGTGCATAAAAATGTAAAAGAATTTTAGCTTCAGGCTTGTTTTCATGTTTTCTTGCATGAATTTCTGTGATTGTGAGGTGCTTTCACATGTGAAAAGTGATTGCTTACTAGGGACGTACAGTAAACAGTGATGAATTTCTGATAATTAAGTTTCGGCCTTCTGCAGTATCTACTGTTGGAGACGTGCAGCTGGTGTCCCCTCCACTTGCGTGACGAGCTATGCGAGATTTTTTAAAGGGTAAAGGACATGGCAGGCTGAAGTCCACTTGTTCGTTGGTCCCTGTCATTAATCTTGTAGCTTTTGTACCGCTCCGGTTGCTAGAAACTGCCCCGTCAGCGGTGTAACTGATGCAGCACCCCTCCCCCGCCGCTGTGGGCCCCATTGGATGTGAGTGCGCCGTGTGGATTCCGGCCTCTGTCTGTGTGGCATGTGCCTAGTTCACTTGTTGGATTATCTCTTGGTTGAAAGGAGCAGGGAGTGACAGTTTCAGCCAGCTTTTTATTGGCTAGAGATGCATCGAAGGGTGCCGTGCATAGCAGACAGTAGAAGGGTCAACAAAGTGGACTTTATGAATGGTTACTTGCCTCAGAAAATGGCCCAGCTGATTCGATTTTGATTTGTCCATCATCCCCCCATGGAGTCTCAGCCAGGGGACCCACTGTGAGCGGCGGCCCTTTTCTGGACTGAATGCTCTGTATTGTTGACTGAGAGAGAAAAAAGTGGAGTTGTTCTTCAGTGAACAAACACTGTAAGCTGCAGGGCTCTTTGTTTACAGTCCTCTCGACTGCGGGACAGACGGCACGTTTAGAAAAGTTAGCCTTTAAGTGGGGTGAAAGTTAGTCAGAGAGAATCCCACTACGGTGCCATCCCCCTAAGATCGCATGGCACCAAGGGGCGAAAGAGCAAAGCAAATGGTCAAGAACTCTTGGTGTTGTCTTATGTAACCACAGAAGAAAATGGGGGTTGTTCGAACCCGAATTTGCCTTTGTGTGTCGTCAGACGCGTTGCTAGCGATGAGTTCAGAAACTTGAGGCGGGACGGGAAGGGAAGCAGGGACCTGCCCTGGAATTTGCAGTCCCCCACCCTTTATACTCGGATCTTCTGGGCGTTCTCGCTCTGTTTTGCCTTATGGATCAAGCCTTACCAGTATTCTGCGGTTTGACTCATCACATCATTTCATCGCTGAAAGTTTTTAAATTTGGCTCCGCCTGTCTGGATTTGGGCATCTTTCATGAGCGATCCTTTGCATGTGGAAAGACGTCTTTTACTACATGCATTTCTGTGACTTTAATGTGATCACTTTAGGCTGAGGATCTGCCTTGAACACATTTTGGGTAACTTTTTATTTTTTTTTCAAGGGAACAAGTTTAAAACTCATCCCAAAATTATTTCCGGGACTCTTTTTTTTGTTTCTATTTCATTTTTTTGTGGCCTTTTGTCACAGGAACCGAAACTGACTGGTGTGCTGTGCCTCCTGTTTTGTGTTTCCATCTGGGCTTTGGAGGGACACCACAGACCCGTCCGCTGGGCTGATCCAGTGAAGTCGTGCCTAATCGCAGTGTCCCGGTGCAGTCTAGTAGCATCGGCAGGCTGTAACCGAGATGGCGCTTCTGGTTAAAGGTTAACCAGCTACAGGAATAAGACCTCTGGCAAGCTGGCTGGCTGGGAAGGGAGAAAATAAACTGAAGAGGGTCGTTACCCCCCCCCAGAGTAGTGGGGGAAGCGAAAGGCAGACATTTAAACCAGAGGCAGCCTTCGTATTGAGCGCCCGGCAGAGACTCACCAGGCAGTGAGTGGCACCAAATGGAATACTAATATGGAATATTAACCTCCTCCCTTTTGCACACTGCACTGGATCCAGGCTTCTTGGAGGTGCCTCTTTGAGTGAGGAGGTGCCCTCTATTCCAGTCAACTAGTCATGAGGATTTGGATTCATTTCTAGGTGTGCGTGGGACTAAGTAAGAGTGGATGTTTAAGCAGTATTTTTCCTTGTGTCTTGATGCCTTTTTGAGGGACAATAATTCCGGATTGGCTGTACTTTAACGGCAGCATAGTGACGATTACACGGAAGGTTCTGGCTATGCAGGAAGGCCACGCTGACATTGCGGTCGTGGACCAGGCCACGTTCCAGGAGGTCCCATTAGTGACCTCCTCCTACTGCTTGGTTGTGGGTTCTCTGGGTATGTCAACCACGAAAGTCAAAACTCTCCACCCAAAATGAGTGCTTGGTCATCTTTTCTCCTGATATAATGAAGCCTTCTTACTGAAATGTCTGCAGATGATGGGATTCTACCTGCTTGTGTTTTGTTGTTTTGACTAGCAGACGTCAGCGAACAGAGATTTCTGAGTTTTATCAGTGTGTGTGGTGTCCTTCATCATCGCAAGACCGCTTATTTTGTCTTCTTTCTGCTCAGTGGTTTCCATGAAATGCATCGGTGCTGACCTTGCAGCATAGATGTTAAATCTGGGCTTATTAAATTGCATTGGGTAAAGCAATTGCCTTCATTTTGAATGGTGGCGTTGTCTGTGTGCCTGGGTCACTGACCACCCCGAAATCTCTGTTCCCGTGCAGATGGCGGAGGCTATGATGTTGTCAACAACACGGTCACCCCCACCCCGGGACCGCCGGAATGCCGGTCCCAGTCTGCTGGCCTGCGGCAGAACTGGGAGATGAATTACCAGGAAGCTGCCATCTACCTGCAGGTGAGAAAGCTTCTTAGGTCTTCCTTAGACCTTCCCAGAACCTCAGGGCTGTAGACTGTATATAGACTTACACTTAGTCGCTAATTAGCAGCTGCTTAACCCTCTGGAGTCAACAGCATCTTCAGCAAGGGAACAAGTTTAAAGCTCATCCCAAAATTATTTCCGGGGCTCTTTTTTTTTGTTTCAATTTCATTTTTTTGTGGCCTTTTGTCACAGGAACCGTATCTTTCTCGTGAATTTCAGTTCATAACTCGCTGAAATCTTATTATAGAAACATGAAAAGTACAGTGGTACCTCAGAACTTGAACTTAATCCGTTCAGAACGGATCCAATCCTAAAATGTTTGAGTTGTGATCGAATTTTCCCCATAAGAAATAATGGAAAACCAATTAATTGGTTCCCGGCCCCAAAAAATTGCATTTAAATGTTTTTTTTTTTTTTTAGCATTTAAACACAAAATGAACCGGGTAAAACAAGAAGAGCATATACTGTACTAAACACATCTAAGCACATTTATCAAAACAG
>JAODLC010000123.1:4123931-4138266 GCA_026781145.1 Hippopotamyrus pictus | reverse complement strand
GCCAACCAGCTCACCGGGAGCAATTTGGGGTTCAGTGTCTTGCTCAAGGACACTTCGATGGGGTCAGGAGGACCTGGGGCTCGAACCTGGAACCCTCCGGTTGCCGAACGGTAGCACTACCGCCTGCACCACCATCGCCATACTTTTATAATGTTTCTGCAAGTGTTCCAAACTGCATTTTGCAATGTCTGTATTTTGATGTCAAATTACAAACTTCACATAGATCTGACATATTTACAAAGTACACTAAGATTAAGATGAGTTTAATGCCAAAGCAAATATATAAGAAATAATTTATTTACTATGAATTAAGTTTATGATATTGAATGAAATGTGTGACCATGGGGGTGTGACCAGTCAGTGAATGTGTGTTCCCTACCCCTAGACCCCAGAGGGTTAATGCCCAAAAGGCCAGGTGAGGAAACTTACTGTTCTCAGGATTACTATACTGAATAAGAATCAAGCTTGTAACTCAGACGGCACATCGCCTGGGGACTGGGACCAGTAATGGATGAGCCCAGAGCAGCCCAGTGTGTCTGACTGTCCTAAGGATAGTCTTCCTTTTGCAGGAAGGCAAGAACAATGACAAGTTCTTCACGCATCCACGGAACCCCAAGGCGCTGACGGCCTACCTGTTCGCCCACAATCACGGCTTCTACATGATGGAGCTGACGACGGGGCTGCTCCTCATGGTGCTGTCGATGTGCGAGGCGCCGGCGGTCCCCTCCCTGCGGCTGGACGTCTACGTGCGTACCGCCCCTGCTCCGTCTCCTCCGCGTCAGCAGCATTCCCCGTAAACTAGCACTAGCCGCATGAGCATGTAGTGCGACGCGTGGTTAAGCCAACCTGTGTAAAGCGCGTTAGCTTAGCGCAGTCGCTATG
Source organism: Hippopotamyrus pictus (assembly GCA_026781145.1). Classification (NCBI taxonomy): domain Eukaryota; kingdom Metazoa; phylum Chordata; class Actinopteri; order Osteoglossiformes; family Mormyridae; genus Hippopotamyrus; species Hippopotamyrus pictus. The sequence goes on along the minus strand of JAODLC010000123.1, from coordinate 4,137,384 downwards.
ATCCCTTCGGGCTTCATAGGCCCCAAGGAGGATTGTTAGCATCGTTGATGCTGTCCTTTCTTTGCTACAAATAATTACCTTGTCTGTTGACTACTATGAATGTGAAAGTCTCATTAGGATGATGCTCGGTCGCGAAGCTGCCTGCCTTGGTAACCGGGGAGTGTCAGAGAGCTGGCACCCAGGGTGGTGGGGGGCGGGGCAGGGGGGTGCTGTGACGTTTGTGTGCTGGACGTCCTGCTCTGACGCCCTGCGCCTGCAGGTCCACGCTCCCCTCGAGCTGCTGGCCCTGGCCATGGTGGCTTTCGAGCTCTGCATGAAGATGCGCTGGCTGGGCCTCCACACCTTCATTCGCCACAGAAGGACCATGGTGAAGGTAGACATGTGGACCGCCCCCCATGAAACGTCATTGTAAACTTTACTTCTGCAGGATAGTGTGTCCAGTCAGAGAGGCTGCATGTGTGGGACAGCTGCGAACACAGTCCATTTGTGTGTCTCCGTTCTTTGTCTTGAACAGATAAAGAAAGCTTACTAGACAACGCATCAGCTATGCTGCGCAAAGACAATACGTAGACTGTGTGAGCAGCAAATGCAGAGCTAGTATGCGGGTGATACTGTGTGTGGTGGATGCGGGACTTTATTACTCTGTTAGCACTCGAGCACAGCTGGGCTTTCAGAGTCACTGGCAGCTTTGTGGGGGGAAGTGCATCCTTTCTGTAGAAATGAAGGCCACACTTTTGGCAAAGGCAGCCCTCATTCTACTCTGAATGTGCGGTTATCACGATAAAATTTGCAGAGAAGGGGGAGGGGTGAAACGTGTTCGAAAACATGAGTCTAGAAGATGGCATTTTATTCTGTAATACGTGACAGCCCTGTAATGTATGTGATGGGTGACAATTTGACCCCTACCCTGAATCTCCCAGGGTATCCCTGCCCCTGCTGCGCCCCTGGTTATCCTCCCAGACTGGGCCCAGATGTCCTGACTCCCCTGTGCTCCTCTCCTTCCGCAGACCTGCGTGCTCTTCCTCCAGTTTGTGGAGGCCATTGTAGTGCTGGTCCGGCAGATGTCCCACCTGCGGGTCACGCGGGCCCTCCGTCCCATCTTCCTGGTGGACTGCCGGTACTGCGGAGCCGTGCGCAGGTGGGTCACGGCCGCATGGGCCCCCTCCCTCCCCGCGTGGGGCACTGTGGCTAAACCCCGGCCGTCTGCTCAATAGGAACCTGCGGCAGATCTTCCAGTCCCTTCCTCCCTTCATCGACATCCTGCTGCTGCTGCTCTTCTTCATGCTCATCTTCTCCATTCTGGGTGAGCCCTCTGCCCCCCGCACCCCGCACGATCTGCACCCCCTGTATAAATGGTCACTTGACCCTAACTCCTTAAAAAAAATGATCTTTTTCTTGACAGGATTTTATTTGTTTTCTCAGAATAAGGCAGATCCGGTAAGAGACACCATTTTTTTTTGGTGTACTATTTTTTAGAGGTCTGCGGAACCTTTAACGGGTCCTCTTTAATTCTGTCCGTAGTATTTCAATTCGCTTGAAAACAGCATCGTGAGCCTGTTCGTCCTCCTGACGACGGCAAAGTGAGTACCGTCTGTTTGTTCGCTGTGCGTTTTACCAGGCAGCCTTAGCCGTTTTTATCCTTAACGTGGAATTTGGTGAATGTCATAGTTTGTGTCCTGTGCTGGATATCATAGGACTGTATGGTCGCTTTAAGGCTGGGTTTAACTCTGACCTTCTCCATTGGACCTTCCATCAGCTTTCCAGACGTGATGATGCCAGCATACTCCAAAAACCAGTGGTCTTGTGTGTTCTTCATCGTCTACTTGTCCATTGAGCTATATTTCATCATGAACCTGGTGGGTGTCTTTTGGAGTCTTCCGGGCTGGATGCATTAATTGAGAGCAGTGTTTCCCAATGTGGTCCTTGGGGACCCACAGTCGGTCCACATTTTTGCACCCTCCCAGGTGTGGGTCCCTGAGGACCGGATTGGGAAACGCTGATTTAGAGAATTAATATCTTCTCACTGTGTATTTTGAACACTGCGTACATCTCCCGATCTTTTAGCTCCTAGCCGTGGTGTTTGACACCTTCAACGACGTGGAGAAGATGAAATTCAAATCGCTGCTGCTGCACAAGAGGTCAGCCATAGAGCACGCCTTCCAGCTTCTGGTCAGCAAACAAGTGAGTACCGACTGTCTGTTATCGTCAGTGTCTGTCAGCCAGGTGGGGCCCTGTCTCGGCCTGGTGGCCTCCAGCTAATCCGCAGTCAAACAGGAAAGCCCACACGCTCGTTTTCTCGGTCTTAGATGAGTGGCATTCATTCTCTTGCCGTAAAACAAATGGTGAGGAAATGCTCTTCGTGATTTATTGTCATGTCGACCAGCTAAGCACATGAACTCGCAGTAAATTCACTGTGAAGATGCAGGTTCCCAGCCGCACATCGTCCCCCAGAGACTTGCGGTCTAACGTGGCTGTCAGTCATAATCTCAGTGCTAATGCAGATTGACGGCTCGTCGTTGCAGAGGCCCAACGGGGTGTCGCTTAAGCAGTTCGATGGTCTGATGCGCTTCTACCGGCCACGGATGAGCGTCCGCGACCGCTTCCTCACATTCAAAGCCCTCAGTCGCGGAGACTCCTCCACGCTCAGGTACATCGCCCCCTACCTGTAAACACAGGGCACATACAGACACATTTTGAAATGTCTGGTTTTGTGCTTTCATTCTAACTGTGGCCATCCACCTTACACTGTGCTCTTTTATTGCAGCCTGGAGGAATTTTACAGCTTCTATGAAGTCATTGGCTTAAAGTGGAAGGTAGGGTAATGTTTGCTTTCAGAGCTCTGATTGGTTCTCTTGTGCTCTCGGGTGCTGACCTGTGTGTGTGTGTGTGTGTGTGTGTGTGTCTTCCCCACAGCCACGGCGGAGCGGGGAGCACTGGTTTGATGACCTTCCACACACCACTTTCCTCATTTTCAAAGGTAACATGAGCTGTGTATCCAATATAAACAAAATTGGTACCTTTTGTGTCATCTGTGCATTAAAAATGCACAGCGAACTCTTTTTTTTTTTTGGAACAAAGTGTTCATTTTTAAGCAGTGTGTTCTTATCACATGTTACGAAGCTACAAAAAAATTCTGATGAGTTCTGTGTTCAGGGTGTGGAGTATATACGCCACATATACTACACTGGCCACTTTGTTAGGTACACCTGTTCAACTGCTCGCTGAAGCAATTATCTAATCAGCCAGTCATATGGTAGCAGCACAATGTATAAAATCATGCAGATACAGGTCAGGGGCTTCAGTTAATGTTCACATTGAACACCAGAATGGGGAAGTGATTTTAGTGGCTTTGAACATTTGCATGGTTGTTGGTGCCAGATGGCCTGGTATGAGTCTTTCAGTAATGACTGATCTGCATGGATTTTCCTGCACAACCAACTTTGGGTTACGGAGAATAAGTGGAAAAAGAGAGAACATCCAGTGAGCAGCGGCTCTCTGGGCAAAAATGCCTTGTTGATGGCTGAAGGGTGGAGAAGGACTAAGGCAGATCTGAAGGCAAACGGGTGGACCAACCTGGTTCTATCAAGGTGTAGCTAATAAAGCGGCCAATGAGTGAACTTAGCCTCATAATGCCCAGGAACTTTTGCGGTACGAATGGAAATAGATGGTGGATGGATACTACAGGTGCTAGTTTCAGTATAACTTTCAATTCCTTATGTATTATCTATTTGTCATATTGTTATGTCACTACTACTTCCACTATTTTTATTACAGTGGAGTTGACCAGCTTTCATTTCACTGCAGGATATAATCTGACTTTATGTACCTTGCTTATGACAAAATCTTTGAGTCCTTGTATTCTTGAACAGGGTGCAGGAGGTCCGCACACGATATTAATTCTGCTATGTTGTCCTGTAAAATGGAGGAAATTAAGCTTCCATAATAGCAGTATCTGTCAAATGCTGGTTACACACCGGCTGCCAGTTTTAATTATATTGCTGTTGTGAAGTTGGCTACATTATGCGCTTGAATTCAAAATGTTTAATTTAATTTTTAATTTTTTTTAGCTTTCATCCTGGTGGAACTCGACCGAATAATCATTAACTTGTAAAAATATCATAAATCATGCATGCAAGGATGAGCATTACCTCCATTAATAATGAATAATTCCTCTTGCAGGTATTAATATGCTGGTGAAGTCCAAACCATTCCAGTACACCATGTGTAAGTACTTTGTTTGTTTAGATGTGGGCCTGGACTTTCAGTCCTCTAAGAGCCAGCTCCCTGCTTCTTCCTGCTCTGAGCTTATCGTGCATTCCATTTGCCCTCGGAACTGGGATTCCGAGTTGGATTCTGAGTTTTGAAGCTCCCGTTTCCCAGAGATCCGAGAAATATCTCGGACAGCACAGAGGATCCCGAGTTCAGAATCCAAGATGGCTGTGCCCTTTATCAATAGAAGGGAAAGTTGTAGTTTTATCCTGTTTAAGTACTACTTCTCATTTGTGGCTCATTAAATCGGTCGCACACACTATACCGTCCAACTTATCTGTGGACGTGTTGCTACGGAGTTTTATATTGCTAACAATGGCTACCAATTACCGGGGCTAGAATTTGATTTCATGATTAGTTGGCTTATTTGTCGGATTTAAGGTAGTTCGGGCTAATTGTAAGTGAACGAAGATAAAGGCCATTTAATCTGAGGTACCTTAAATCCGACAAGTTGTCCGGCTAAGCAAAAAATCTTGCTTTTTCATATGGGTAAATGGTATTGCTACTTCCGTGACAAATAGAACGCATCTGACTCGGTTTTCCCGAGTTTTTAGCGGATGTGACGTAATATCGGAATTCGAAAATCGGATCCAGAGGCAAATGGAATGCACGATTAGCCAGCATACTCACTGAGCTGGAATAAGGCCAGGAAGGTTATCGACCAAGCAGGAGATCCAAGAATTTCTCCCATGTAGCGAGCTGGTACTTTCGTTGGGGTTGGTGTGAAGAAGCACCTTAAACATAGATGATTTTTATTCCTCTCCAAAGATTTTGTCGTTGCGGTGAACGGCGTATGGATCTTGGTGGAGACGTACATATCCAACAGTAAGGCCTCCTCTGGTACCATGTGGCATCTCTGCCTCTGTGACTTTGCTCTGTGTACCTTCTTGTACATGACTGGCTTCCTTTGCTCTGTAGGTGTGTTCACCCTATCCCAGGAGGTACCTTGGAGCTACATAGTCTTCCTTACCAGTAAGTCAGAAGACCCTTTCAAAGGTGTCCTTTTCCAATGACGTAACGTATTATGCAAGCATAATGCAAGAGTTTCAGTTGAAGTAGTACTGTCACCAGTTAATGATTTTACTGCACTAATGCTGACATGCATGGGCAGATCTTCTCACTATATCTAAGGCTTGTGTGCCCTTTTTTTGTAAAGGAAGCATTCGCTCTTTTTTATGGCCTTTGCATTGCAGTCAGGATCAATGAGAACAACTGACATTCTGTTTTGCTTTTGACATGGATGGTTCCAGGGTTGGTCAACAGAGGGCATCACTTTACCATACTCCATACACAGCCTTAACGTACCTTATGTCCCTTTTGTGCAGTTTATGGAGTGGAAATGTTGTTGAAAATCACAGGCCTGGGTCCCATGGAGTATTTCAGCTCAGGCTGGCATCTGTGAGTACCTCTGTTATTTTAGGTGTTCAGGAGACTGGGGAAATGCCCCCGCAGGCTGTCAGGACTATAGGAGCGCAGTGCGTCTCTGCTTCTCTCCCCGCAGGTTTGATTTCTCGGTCACCCTCTTCGCTTTCCTGGGCCTCATGGCCTTGGCCTTCGACATGGAGCCCTTCTACTTCATCGTGGTGCTACGACCCCTGCAGCTGCTGCGGTGGGTGAAAGCGAGAGACGCCGGCACCAACACCCCAGTTTATCTGGCTTCCTGCATCGTGTGGAGGGGTGACTAGTGAATGGAGTTATCCATGGATGCCAGGCACTGATTGGTTCTTGTTAGTTAAAACCGGGCTGTCATTGGCTGGTTTTAGTAATCCCACCCAGAGCCGCTGTCAAAGCTTGGTACTCTCCCATGGTTAGATACTGTAGATTTGAGCTGCAAAGACCATTTTCAGGTGCTCAACTAAAATGTTTGTTTTTTCATAGGTTGTTCAAGATCAAGCAGCGGTACCGCAACGTGCTGGACACCATGTTCGAGCTCTTCCCCAGGATGGCCAGGTAGCCCAGCCCCCCCCTCCTTAACCATCAACCATCCCTTAATGGTGCACTGCAGCTGTTTCTGCCTTTGGTATCAGTGTCTTCTTGCCAATAAGTGTCTCACTAGTGTTCAGTGTTTTAAGCTTTGAGGACCTGTGTGCCAGTAGCATTTGTTGTAAGTCTGTCAGCCACGACTGTACGAGATTCTCGTTTGTGTCACAACCCTCCCTCCCCCCCAGCTTAGGACTGACTCTCATCATCTTCTACTACTCCTTTGCCATCGTCGGGATGGAGTTGTTCGCCGACGTGGTGTACCCCAACTGCTGCAAGTATGCCGCTGTGCAAGTTCCTTGCGAGAAACCTCATGACTCTTAGTCAAATCTGTAGGAGGCTAAATGCTTCTTCTTCCATCTGTTTTGTTCGTATCGCCAAAACCTTGTCAGAGGAAACAACAGTGAGTTTCACAAAGTAGGGAAACGTTGACTTTCCACAGGAGTTTGTTGCATGTCTCTTGTGAATTTTCCATCAGTGTATTGTGTTGGTTGCTGATCTTGGGTTTGTGACATGTGACTCATGACATGTGACTGGGGTTTGTGACATGACACCCCCCCTCCAGCACCAGCACAGTGGCCAACTCCTATAAGAAGATCAACATCACTGTGGGCAACCACACGGTCCTGGATGAGGGCTACTACTATCTAAACAACTTCAACAACATCCTCAGCAGCTTTGGTAAACCTTCAAAGACACACATGCCCTGCTCAGGCATGCACACAAAACATCAAGCTGATATTTTGGAGGCCATGCGAGCACATGGAGAGTCAAAGTGGCTGACAGTTTGTTCCACTGAAAGGTCACCCATGGAAACTAGTTCTACATAGTGCCTGATGTCTTACTTTGAAGCAACTGCAAAATTAGTAACAGCAAGTCGGCCCGTGAAATTCTTTCTGGCTTTCTTTTCAGTAACATTATTTGAGCTGACTGTGGTCAACAACTGGTATATTACAATGGTAAGTGAAAGAAACTCAATCATATAAAGATATGCCCACCTTCTGGCGATTTGAATAGATCTGCTAATTTGTGGTAAATATGTGGTGATGTACTTAAAAATTCTGGCACGGTATTTACATGACGTGTAATCAGTAGGGTTCTGTAATTGATGCATTGCGGATGGTGCTGCGATAATGCTCCCCCCCTCTTCCTGTTAGGAAGGAGTGACCTCACAGACCAGCCACTGGAGTCGCCTTTATTTCATGACCTTTTACATCGTCACCATGGTGAGGCGCTTTTACCTTGTACCACCAGTTTGTACAGCTGTCTGCCGGCTGTTTTACTCTTTGGTCGCTAGCTTCTATGCGGTTCAGTTAATACAAGGTATTCCTAAGTGTTTTTTTCCCCTTTTAATCAGCATCTTATTCTCTCATTGACATAGGGGTTAGCGAACAGCTGGCAATATTTTCACCAGCGATTTCAGCTCATGCATGACTGACTTTTTTTGGGTCAAAATGAAATTCTAATTGTAAGTCCTAAAGGACTTTCTGCAGTTCTCTCGAACAATCTTACTTAGTATCCCACAGTGAAAATGCATCATATTCCAGACAGGACAAAATGTTGTGTTTTTGACTTCATTTTTGACGATTTTGTCATCTTCAGATGACCTGTAAGTACTTGTTTGCCAAGCATGTCACCTTATATGTCCTCCAGGTTGTCATGACGATCATCGTGGCTTTTATCCTGGACGCTTTCGTCTTCAGAATGAACTACAGCCGCAAGAACCGTGACCTCATTGGAGACCCTGAAGGTTGGACACACTCAAGACGGGCCGGGGCCCTGTCCACATGACGTTAACCTCATACCGAATCCTCCTCACCCGGTTACCTGTCTTTGTGTAGATGAGAACGGCATCGTGCTGGAAGCTGAAGTGTCACGTGAGGAGGTGCTCGTCACGCTGGAGTTGTACAGGCAGATCTGCCCTGGAGGCTCCAACCTCCGCTCCCTGCAGGGGGTGCTGCTGAGCATGGAGCGTGGCGAGGTGCGTAACGGTCCTCAAGGTACCTCGCAAGTCCAACTGCTCTGACCTTGCCTTTCTAATATTAACCAGTAGCTATATCAAACTGACCTTTGGAGTTACACAGCCTTGAAAAACAATTAATCCTGGTTCTGCTGGCAGAAGGCTGCACTGCGCACATGATGCTTCCAAGCTCAAAGTTTCTAAGACAGTAGTTCGCAGGAACAAGGTGTAGCAGTAGACACTGGCAATGGCCAAAAACCAGCCAGGTAGAGGGCAGAAGCAACTTTCTAATGCCAGAAATGATCGTTACCTTAGCCGGCAGTGCCTCACTAATCAGATGATGACTTCAGGTGACCTTCGAAAAAAATGAGAATCATTAAGTGGTGTGAAGTGCACTGCTAGGACAGTTCGTATCAGGCTCCTAGAAGCAAGACTGGGGTCCCATAAAGCAAGGAGGAAGCACTTCATTAATGAGAAGCAGAGATGAACCAAGCTGGAGTTTGCAAAACAATGTATATTTTACGACGACACATATCCATAAATTGTGAAAAGAGTGAAACTGAAAATTTTGCTGCGATCTCTTAATTTTTTCCGGAGCTGTGTGTGCCGTCTGATAATTTGAGGGGTTTTGAGCGGTTCTCTCTGGTCTCACAGCACTCCTCGCTGGTATTTCTGGGCCGGAGGTCCCGCACTAAGAGCGACCTGAGCATGAAGATGTATGCAGAGGAGATCCGGGTGAGATGCCTGCTTAGGGTGTCCCGGGGTGGAGCTGGGAGTGTAACATGTCAGCAGGGCCGTCAGAGAAGCATGCTGGCCCAGAACTCCTAGCTCCACCCCTGCATGTGAGGCTGATAAAGTATTTATAATATTTTTAATATCTTCATTATTTATACTATTATTTTAATAGCTGCCATTACAGTAATATGGTAGTATTACATGCTTTACTAGTCGGTAAGGGGCAGGGTACTGAAGGAGTTTGAATGTGGTTGTTTCAGGAGTGGTATGAGGAGTACACCAGGGAGAGCCCTCTTCATCCTCACCGGCTCCCAGACCAGCCCTTGGACATGCTAGACAACCCCAGCCGGCCACAGACTGTCAACTAGCACACAGCCTTGCCCCCGGTCCCCAGCCCCCCCCATGACTGATGCATAAGCACTCCAGCGCCCCACCCATGTTCCTCATGTGGTTCTCTGCTCACCAAAGGCATTAATGGGATCACATGACCTGAGCACCCGCCCTCAGTGCCCCGGCTGGGGGGCAGCACCACCCTCCATGTGGACGTGCAGCTTACCTACCTTACAGAAAAGGGCCATGTGACAGATAGCCACTCACAGGGTAATGAGAGAGGACCTTTGTTTCCAGTTTGCTTCTATGCATTACATTTTTGACACTAGACTGATAAACATTATTCCACCCACGGGAGCTAGGAGGACAGATGCCGTTAAGTGCCTGTGCCTCTAGGGAATTATGGGCGAAGACCTATCAGGTGATACTTAAAGACCAATCATGAGACTGCGCTTGCATAACAACCTCGATAAAACGAGATGTGGACTGGGAGCGGCTCCACGGCCAGGACCAAGGCATTCTGACCCAGTTCTATGGTGCTGGGTTGTGTGGGTTTCAGGGCGCATTAAGCTGACCAGCCTGTATAACTAGGGGAAGTCCTGACACGCACACTTCGTTCATGAGCACACTTAAAGTAAATTCTTAACCCCTTAACACCACAGTATTACTTGATATTATTACAAACTCTTTGTAAAGTGTTCAATACATGCTATATGCATATTTAATAACATATATAATGTAAGTTATTAAAGCTTTATAAAATAAGGGAGCAACCTCATGTTCCTGTTAATTCTGTAGTTACTTATGTTCAGGACTACAGACTCACCGTTCAACATGATGTTTTTACAGCAGTTTCGTTTTTCCCATAATCGTTCCATTAATACAGTTAAGTCCTCATCACATCTATGACTGTTGTGTTTATGCTGATACAGCAGCTGTCTAACTACAGCTTTTTACGGTTATTATGCCACAGTTGATCTGATTAGGCCATCACACCACAAGAGGGCAGCAGGATTTTAATGATACCTTAAGCAGAAGCCCTTTTTCAACCAAGAGCCTATTGGTCTGTCGTATACGATTAGTTTACTAGGTCGTATTATAGGGAGTCCTGAGATTCTTCTACAGTTTAAATGTTTGCTGGTGTTTTTTAATTTATTTTTTTCTTTTATTACGTGGCCATGCAAATGGTGAGGTGACAGTTTAAGGTTAGAGATCCAGGCCTTGGTCTTCACTGATTCCCATTCTAAGTGCATTTACTATTTTTTATTTTTATCAAGCTTTCCAAATGACCATATGTACTCAGAGATGTACGAAGGGTAACTATTGTTCACTTAATCGTTCATTTAAAAAGCAACATTGTACTCGTGAAAAGGAATATTTTTAACGTGTTGTTCTATGTTATGTGATTCTATATAAATTGTGTCCTTACTCAGGTTCTGACGTGGTAACTAAAATCAGTTATTTTGCAAACCAAGTTTATTCTTGTAAACGAATATTTTACTTTAGGTTAAAATTTATTCTGTAGACCCAATAAAAGCAAACATGACTCTGTGTGTCACCAGTGAAATGAATTCTGTATGACTTCGCTGTATTTTTTAAGATAACTCCTCTCAGACAGAAGACACTGCTTTTGGAATTTTCAAATTGAGTTAATCTCACTGCTTAATCCTCACAAATTCCACTAAGCTCCGCAAAAGGCTTCTATAGTGCTTCTAGCTAGTAAGGAAAATCTACGCAGCAAGCTTATTAGAATTGTGTGCTGCTCAGTGACTATAGCCTCAAACTTCCAAGGTCGTGTCATTGATTCTTTAACAACTTTTAATTTGATGTTTTTTTTTCTCCTGGAGCCTCATTTTCATACACGGTCGTTAATAATGCATCACGATACTAATCTTTCATGGCAAGACGATGAAAGTTTAGTCAGGTTTTGTACGTACAAAAGTTTCGGCCAAAATACTCGACTTTCCCTCCGTCTGACTGAAACAAGATTGGCCGCGATAGATCGATTGATGATGAAATAACTGATGATGGAAGTAATCAAAGGTTACCGATCCACCCATTGTGCTTCTTGGTTATAGATAGAGAGTGCAGGACGACAACACATTTCTGTTATGTTACCAGTGTGGTGCCACTGAATTTGCATTTATGTCCGCATAGGACAAGTGGGTATAGAAAACGGATGGATGAATCTACAATTGGACAACTACACGTACGTACAGTACTCTTGCAACGAACATGGGCGGGCTGATTGTAGGGGATGGAGCAAACACTGTGCGGATTGCGTCATACGCTACATGGGAGGAGCCAGCATGCTGGGGAAACACGTGCTGCAAAATGTCTGCCTAGTATTAGAAGATCTGACTGTAGTCTTTCAGAGTTTCAACGTTTTTAAATTCCACTTTATTTTTACGAATTTATATCGGCAGCCATGGCTCAGAGGAAGAAGAAGTTGACGAAAAAGAAGCGACGTCCAGGGAATCGAGAGCCTGATGTGGAATCGGACGGTGGGGAATTTGAACTGGTTGCCCAAATAGACAAAGATGAGTCTGTAAGTATGTTTTTTATTATTATTATGGCGCTGGTTTGATACTGTTGTTGAATACATTCACGCCTGCCTAAGCTGTTTATTTATCTGGTTGTCCTTCTTAATAATTTGTTAGTACCAGTCATACTCCGAGGTACTTACGAACAACCTGCTGTGGGTCTGTTAGACTGGCCAAAAGCACGTCGTTCTGTCGGAAAATTTGATGCTAACAAGGCGAAACAATTACAATTTTGATGCCCTGAAATTGTTCAATTAGGACACTGCAGTCTGATGACATGTTAGATCATCGGGGATGTAATCAGAGTTCTGTGACGGTCATTTCAGTTTTTTGGGGGACGCAGCTGTGTTTTCCACTTGGTAAAATGTTGTTATTTTTTCTCCGAAGCACGGAAGAAAGCTGCTTCGTTTTCCCGCACCGTCGGAGTGCCTCTCGGACGTGGAGCCTGACACCAGAGAACTTGTCAGGGCACAGAACAAGAAGAAGAAGAAATCGGGAGGCTTTCAGTCCATGGGTAAGAGGCTACTTTCATTGATGACATGGCTAAAGGTGTCTGTGTGCAAACACGAAGAAGATTAATGTTGCTGCGTTTGTTTCAGGGCTGAGCTACCCTGTCTATAAAGGCATAATGAAGAAGGGCTATAAAGTGCCCACTCCAATTCAGAGAAAGGTAATCTCCCCTCCCCCAGAATAGCCCTAAAGGAAAAAGAGAAGCAGAGAGCTTATTGTAATTTTCTTTTTTGCAAATCCTCAGACGATTCCCGTCATCCTGGATGGCAAAGATGTGGTGGCTATGGCGAGGACGGGAAGTGGAAAGACTGCCGCCTTCCTGGTGCCCATGTTTGAGCGGCTGAAGGCTCCCCAGGCCCAGAGCGGCGCCAGAGCCCTGATCCTGACGCCGACCCGTGAGCTGGCTCTGCAGACCATGAAGTTCACCAAAGAGGTGAGACGCCACCCCCTTCCATACATTCTTTCCTCAGAATCAGCTTTGTTCTGCAAAGCATTTCCAGCTATAGAAACTGACTTGGTTACAATTAGTTTCTTACATAGTTTGATTATAATGTCCAGTAGCCAAATTAAAAATAAGATACAGACATTCCTCTACTTATGAACTTTACTCTTGCAAACTTTCAGACATACGAACGAAGAAGACTGTAAGTCCAAATTGTGTTTGTTGGGGTCCCGTTTCCTGTCTGCAGCATTATTTTTTTTTCCTGAGCATCAATTCCGCCTAGTACGACTTCTGGCCGCTGCTCCCGCCGCACAGCAGCATAGTGTGCAGACTCCCAGCATCCTAGCTCTTTGTATTTCGTATACCCTTAAAATGACGTTGAATAACAACTTACGAATATTTCAAGTTACGAACAGCCATTCTGAACGTATCTCGTTCGTAAGTAGAGGAGCGTCTGTGTACTTATAGCTGTTACATGTGATTAATGTGTCACTACAAATGCCGGGCAGTCATGTGAAAGGAACCTTTAGGATTTCATATACAGTCCCTTGAGGTTTTACCCTCTCCCTCCCTCCCTTCCTCGCTGGCTTTACCTTCTCTCTTTCCCTCCCTCCCTGGCTTTACCTTCTCTCCCTCCCTCCCTCACTGGCTTTACCCTCTTTCCCTCCCTCCCTCACTGGCTTT